>JAPKLW010001491.1:20498-169176 GCA_026898455.1 Plectranthus barbatus | reverse complement strand
TTGAAAAATGTGGGTGAAATTTGCCTATAAAAGGCATGAGGTTATGTCAGTTTAGAACCACCACAACAAAAACAAATTGAGAGAGTTTAGTGAGAGTTTAGTTTCCTCTCAAATAAAACTTAGATTTCGTCTCTCTTTTCTTGTCCTCCATTTTGTTTATTTCTTCTGCTAGTTGTATTTATCCCATTGAGTGTAAAATTATTCCTGGGGCCAACAATATATATATATATATATATATATATATATATATATATATAAATATTACAACACGTGATAAATGCCACCTCTATTAATATTGATATGTTGATAAATTCATAACTATCTAACTGTTTTGGCCGAAAAAATACCAGTTAAGAAACCTCAAATTTCACGTGAAATAACAGTAAGGGCACATTTGCCTTTATTTAATTAAATAAGGCATAAAGTGAAAAGTTTATTTAATTCGTACAATCATTATTTAAAAAAATGCAATAATTTGATATCTTAATTGAAATTTATATTTATAATCTATTAAACAAAAATAAAATATTTTAAATCACTTGCCCTTCGAGTTGGAATTGTTCGTGCCGGATTTGGATCCTCTGTTGTGCTACTAGGCACAACAGAGGGTGTTATGCACCTTTTAACCACAAATTTAATTTATTTAATATTTTCTTAATCTAGGCACTAGGGTTAATATTTTATTCTTATGAGGAACATCACTCTCTGTTGTGCCTAGTAGCACAGCAGAGGATCCAAATCCGTTCGTGCCATTCTTAAATTCTTAATGCCTAATCCATCGCCCCAAAGCAAATGGATATGATTTGCATTTTTTTTAAATGCTAAATAATTGATTCTAAGAAATAAGTGGATAAATTGGTTTTTGGGACCATATTTTGTTGTCTTTTTTGAGCTTTTCAGAAAAGTCCTTCCATTTCTTAGAAAATATAAATAAACATGTAAAGATAATCTTGAAATTGACTATTAATTATGCTTTTAATCATAATTAGATTATCATTTGCTTAACTGATAGTGGAGGCTATAATTGAATATTCCAGCTAAAATCTTGTTAATCAAATATAATACCATAACTACTGATATTTGAAAGAGATTTATCAGATTAACAGTTCTTTTAGGTGCTCCAACCCTAAAATATTAGTTTATGAATATACTAAACTTCAATGGGACTGAATTAAAAATATTACAACAAATAATTAAATAATACAAAATCGAAATTTAACATGACTTAGATCGAGATCTTAATTTCTTTCACACAATTAAGGGTAGGCAAGAATTTGAAAAATTAAAAATTGAACCAAACCAAACCGGTCTCAGGTATTTTATATTCAGTTATTTTAATTTTTTATTTCAATTTTTTTTATTTAAAATTTTTATTTTTCTAGTCGATACGGTCTTCGACTGATAATAATAATTAAAAAAAAAAAACAGAATTCCATAGATATATTCATATTCTTTTTTTTATTATTTTATAATTATAATAGAAATAATAATTATTAGGAATAATATGATTAGACTGAATCAGACCAGGCCCAACCGGATCAACAACAATCGTAACACAAAGACCCATGACAAAAAGGGGTCCGACTCGAAGGTCATGCAACCTCCGACAGGCCACATGCAGGTCCATGAGCTCCAAGTAGGGTTCTGCTCCCGATGCACAAAACCCGAAACTATGATTCATGAGGAGATAGGCATTGAACCGTGCATAACTTGGAGGACCGTTAGAGACCTATGTTGAACTGCCTCCGAAGGAACCGGAACTAACCCCGAATGCCCCGCATAGCCCAATAGGGAGAGGTCAAACAAATAAGACGATTAAGGAACCCTAGCTATTAGCTAAACAACCTCCGAAAAGGACGCAACCTCCGACCACGACCTCCGAGAAAGCCGGAACCACTTCTTAAATCTTTTAGGTTGTAACAAATCATCTTGAACTATAAAAGGTGAGTCGATAGATCGTTTGAGCACGATTTTTTCTTTATTATACTTATACTCTGCTAATCTCAATATTCACGCTTCATTTTTCATAATAAGATCGCATTAATTCATCGTTCTTTATCTATTTTTACCTATTTTCTATAAGTTTCGAGGGTTCTTATTTTATCTAAAATCGAACCTCAATAATAATATAACCCAGATTTTTAATTTATTTTTAAATGTGAGATTTTTTATAATATTATATTTATTAAATATCTGTCATTTTAGAATTTATGGTAATTATTATTATTTTTAATAAAATTTTATAAACATCGAAATAACCAAAAAACAGAATATTATTTGAGTTCAGTTTTTATTTTCTTGTTTCGGTTCAATTTGATTTCTATTTTGTAGAATCTGTCCCAAAACTAAAATCAAACTAAATAACCAAATGTTTACTCTACAAATAATAATATTCAAAAAAGTTATTTTAATCTTTTATACGTGAATGTCTATCACTCGAATTTAGGATAAAATTTAACCTTTAGAAAGAATAATCATTTAATTGTGACTGTGTGAGTGTGTGTGGCATTTATTCTTTAGTAGTTGAAGAATGGAATACAAATATCCCACTATTTGATAGAAATTGATTTTGAGCATCTCATGATTAGACTCCTCCATCATCAACTATAGGGGTGTGCACGGTTCGGCCGAAACCGGTCAAACCGGCCAAATCAAATTAATTTGGTCGATTTGGCTGGTTTGAGAAAAATGATTGGCCGGATTGGTTTGAAAAATCTCAAACCGGATGATTTGGTTTGGCCGACGGTTTGAAGGATAAAACCGGCCGTTTTGGCCGGACCGGCCGTATAAATAATATAATTTTAAATATAATAATAATAATAATAAAATATTATTTGATAGAAAGCTAAAATATCAATTATATTAATATATATGTTTGATGATTATATTTTTTTGAATTGTAACCTTATAAATCAACTTATATTTAATTGTTTCTTTCAACCATAATATTATTTATTTATTACTTATTTCATATTTATAATTAATGACAAGCGAGATATATTTATATTAGTTTTATTTTGTGTATCATTATTTAATTTATATCTAGTAATAAAATTGATATACAAGTTTCATTTTTTGTAATATTATTAGTTGAATAATCTTCAAACCGTATAAACCGGCCGAACCAAACCGTTTTAATATGGTTTGGCTAGTTTGGTTTGAAATAATTATTTGGCTGGTTTGGTTTGTAAAAATTTCAAACCGTACCTATTGGTTTGGTCCGTACTTTGCCCCTTAAACCGGCCAAACCGGACCGTGCACACCCCTAATCAACTATATATATTTTTACACGTCATTTTGCAGGAAAAATAGCTTGTACCATGCACTTTCTAAAATAATATCCTTTTTTTCTAATTTCATTTTGAATTAATTATATATAGGAATTTATGGAACATTAATTCATAAAGTTTGTATAACTATTTAAAAGGTATAAATAATAACATAACATTTTACCTTTTTACAAGTAATTAAAGAGTTCGTTATATAGTTTTTTTTGTATAAGAAGCACAAATCCACTAAGATTAAATCAATTATTTTGTTAAAAATTAATATAAACATAAAAATAATTATAATGCAGTCAACTATATATAAGTGGTAGTTATACAATTAGACTTTTAACATAGAAGTTTTGGAGGTTTTTATTTATTATTAGGGTTTATAGTTATTTTTTAGGATTAAATTATTATTTTCTTAGTTATTAGTTGAATATTAGAGTCGGATATTTCAAAATTAGGATTTATAAATATTTCCTATTTCAAGTATTAATAAAATTGATTAGTATAAATGAGTTTAATTATTATTCCCATTCCGAATAACCGGGGATATAAAATTTGTTAAAAAAAAAAATTAAACAATATATGTATGCAACATTTCATTATTTCAAAACTCGCGTGAGAATTTTAAATATTACTCCCTCTGTCCCGAAACAATTGTCTTGTTTTCCTTTTCCGTCTGTCCCAAACAATTGTCATCTTCCTAAAATGGAAAGTTAATACACACTCACTAATAAAATACTAATTTCATTGGTATCTCTGCCATTTAGAAACATGACAATTATTTAGGGAGGGAGGGAGTATAAATTTATGTTATGATTTGCATTATTTCAAAAGAGAATAAAGCAATTTATCCAACCTCCATTGGATTGAATGAATATAATTTAATATAAGTAAATAGTTGGTCTAAAAAAATCCAAAATATTGAATAATATTTAAAATGATAATTGATGGGATGCATACATAATAAGTTTGGCCATGTTTTGTGAAACTTGTCTACTCTACATCTAGATATTATATTATATAGTATTACCACAGCTGTATCTTTTATCTTTTCTTGATATTTCAATATATTTTCGTGGAGATAATCATTAAATTAAATAATACTTTCTGTCTAATTTTATGAATCTCACTTGCTTTTTTTATTTATCTCATTTATTAGTTTTATTTTTCAAAATGACAAATTTTTTTACACTCACCAATAAATTATTAATTTCACTATACTCACAAACATTGACAACTGTGTCATTTCATTTGGGACTATTAATATGGGACGGAGGGAGTACATCAATTTTTATGTTAGGAAGTATTCATACCTTCTTGATTGTTTTGATGTGTTAAAGATTGTATTTAAACCACCAGTTTAGGGTGTCTATAGATTAGCCCTAGTCCATTCAAACTTGTAATGTTAGTTAAGATATCTATCGAGTTGTAATAGATCTGATCAATAAAAATTAGGTTCGGCATCTAATCCACCAGTTCAAGGAGTAAGAAGAAACGGGCTACCAGTTTGGAAACTGATACTCAGAGAAACTGACTGACGTCACCAGTGCGCATAGAGACAAGAGAACAAAGTCACATAAATTTTCTACAATGCAAGACTTCAAGAATGGAGATTACATAAAATCTGGAGACCTCGATCATCAACCATTTTTGGATTCATCGGATTGGCAAAGCCATTCTGACACAGAGCTGCAAAGTCACCATCCCTTGTCAGAAAATGGCAAAGCAGGTGCAAAACATCAGGAAAAGCACTATGCCCTTTGCAGAGGAGATAGGCACTGGATTGGATAACATCCAAATTGTCTCTAAAAGACTACAAAATTGAAATCGCTCCCACTTCGTCTATAAATAGATGAATTGCCCACATATAAGAGGTTAACGTTTTTTAATAGACTTCCTATCCAACTTAATGACCGAAGTTGCAAACTCAAACTTCGAGGTTTTTATAAGCTGACCGTGTGCAATCCATGGACAAGAGACTTGCAGCTTCTCAATTCGAGTTACTTTCTTGGTCTTCATACTTTCCAACTAAGATCACAATAGGTGTTGCCTTTCTAAATGAGGTTGTGTGGTGTTCCCACTCTCCAAGTTGTGAAAAGCAGAAGGCCTGCACAGGTATGCTAGTGGACTGGTAGACATAAGCATATTATAGCTAGTTATAGATCGCGAGACCATTTTGTAACCAAGCAGTGAATAGTGATTTCCAGACTTAGGTCTGAAGAAAGAACCTAGGACGTTCGAATTAATCTCTATAAATTCTTTTGCACTTTACTACTTTATTTATTTTATTGCAAGTATTTGAAACTTAATACATTCTAAGTGTTGAAGTATGTTTGAGACTTAATCTAACTTCAAACTTACTAAGTAATAAGGTTTCAGAAACACAAACTGACAAGCAACAATCAATTTGTGACGTGCAAGGTTGTTTATTTTGCATCAACTCTGATCTCGGATCAACCCATTTTTATTATTTTTTTTAAAAAAAAATATAATGTTGTAGAAATTGGAATTTGTATACGGGAGGTACATCATTTGTAAACCTTAAAAGAGAAAAAAAAATACAATTAAATTAGAGTTTTGTATGAATTCTGAGTATCGTCACGTGGAATATTAAAATTCAAATATACTAAAAATAATTTTCCTCTATAATTTGATATTTTTGTTTTTTATAATTATTTAAGATTCGAACGTGTGGCACTTGTTTGGATAACGAGAATGACCTCACAATAGAAATATATATATGTATATTATATATATATATATATATTATTTTTTTTCTTTATGTTGTCCCAAAATCTCTTATATCACTAAATAATTTTATATGTAATTTTGATCTATTGAAATGTTATAAAAATATACACTACATTAATAGAATATAATAGTATATTATCTAAAATTCACAAAGTTGGGATTACAAAAATGTTGACGTTCTGTCACTAACTGGTGAATGTCTGTATACACCAGTTCACTAGCTCACTCGTCAAGTCATTTGCTCTTCTTCACTTCTTCATGCCTGAAGCATGGGTACACCACCTGCCCTTCAGACTGGACGTGAGAGTTTGAGTTCCTTTTGAGAAGGTCAAATTGAGGTGTACACCCTTAATAGTTACCACTGGAAAAGTGAAAACTCCATTTTGTTTTCTTACTCAGAAAGTAAGATAACATAAATAATTATTGCTAGATACACAGAGCCTCATGTTCAGATAGAGCAAGGAGAGCTTTTCGATCTGGAAGTTGGTAGCTTTCGAGAATGACATAATTCGCAGAAGAATGTCGGATGGCGCTTTATCATTCGGTTCTGGTTTATGTCAGTATGAGATTTTGTTCGGTAACCTTTTCAAGGTGGTTTGCAGTCTCTATTCATAGGCGCTCTCTCGAAGGTTTAAATTCACAATCGTTTGGAGCCATTGTGAGACAAAAGGAACGCGTCCAATCGAAGTTTTCACTTTTTCTGACTCACAGTGTCATTTCTGTGAAAGCATGTGGACTTTAGCTGCTTTAGTCAAAATGGCTCTTTTAGCCAGTCTAAAAAATGTTTGCTGGTTGATTCTTCAAATTTACAAGCTTTTGAGTAACTCATACTTTAAAATCTCCTTTCTTAAGGTATGGTCTTGAGAAAGGTCTTCGTTTGTCTTGACTTGCTGGTGTCTCTTCTAGCTAGTTAGGAAGTATCTTGCTAGTAACATCTGCTTGTAAACTCCTTACTGGTTATTCAGCTAGTAATGACATGTCAACTCCTATTAAAATTCAATAATTCATATACATGATATTGTAAGTTTTAGCTAATTACTTAGCTAGACACTCTATCTAGTCATATATTTGACTCATCAAAACATCATTTATGGAAAGAATTCTAAACAAAAATTCCTAACATATATATCCTGAATTTAATTTTGTATCAAGTTTTTTCTATAGAAAAACAGCCTATATTTGAAAATAACTAAAAAATTTGAGACGACACATATATTTTTAATTCAAAATTATTCAACTATTAAGAAAAAAACATATTTATTTATTTGATGTAAAATTGCGCATTTAAATACCAACTCCAAGAAAAAAAATTAAACCGATGCCAAACCATTGATTTGTACATTGCCACGCACATTTTATTTGGGGTTTGTTGTATCCTTTATTTCAAAAAATTACTACTTAGGTGTAAAAACAATTGTTTCATCTTAATAAAACTCCACCAAAGAAATAGGTGGACAAAAATTGAGGCCCTACCAAATAAAAAATAACCAAATTCCCTTTCCACCATTTAAAGTCAGTGGGGGCAATGCATAAAATACAGTCACTCACCACCAATTTTTAAATAAAATAATATGGAAACCATTTTTTTTTTTGTATAAAATAAAAACATTAGATAAAGCTAAACACAATCAAATTACTGATGGTGTGACAGTTAATATATAAATATTCCAATAATAGACCGCAATCAAAATCTGAAAACCGCGACGATACGGAAATATACATGCATGGCCAAAATCTCACTGCACGTGCTCCACCTAAACGGTGAAAATGCTATTTAATATATATATAAATATAGGGATTGGATCCGGTGATAAAAATTCGCCCGTGATAAAATGATAAAGCCGCTTGATTACCTTTACAATGTTGCTTGATTGTGTTTTAGTTATTGCTTGATTACAATGTTGCTTGATTGTTGATCATTTGTTGCTTGATTGCATTTTAAGTGTTGCTTGATTAGATATCAAACATTGATTTAATTAGATCTAATGGATGAGATTCATTCTTATTTTTAATATACTTATTTATTATCATATGATCTCATCCCTATATGGTGCGAATATAATATATGATGTCTTATATTATAATATTATGGTATAATTAATAAAATTATATATTTTAAATTTTTAAAAAAGTAACTTAATATAATTTATTAATATTATATATTAGTATATTATATCATTAATCATTTTCTGCATTATACATCTAAATATTGACATAAGTTTAATAAAAACAAAGACACAAGTTTGGAGTAAGGTATTCTTTATTATTGTCAGGGTCGACCCTGTAATTTTGGGGGCCCTGTATGATCAATATAGATGGTGCCCCTAATTTATTATTATAATTATAAATTAAAAAATTAATAAAATATAATATAAGTATAAAATATGGCTCGTATAATCTTTATTACAAGTTGTTCAGAAACTATAAGTTGCAAAAAAACCTACGTTCTCTTATTATAAAATTATGCAATTTTTGATTATATTCATCAATAAACAAATCTTAAATAAAATAAACAAGCAAAATACATAACTATCATTTATAGATAACCTCATATTTCTCTTTTATTTTTTAACCAGACACACCACTAAGAATTTCACAATTTATTTGTTATAAAATAACTAAAAATTTATTTGATCATTTTTTTTCAATTCAGAAACATTTTTTTCATATTCTTTTAAATAGACTAATCACATTTTTAAATCATAAAATAACTAATATAATATTGTAAAGAATACTTTTTTTTATATTTACTATTCACATTTTTAAATCATAAAATAACTAATATAATTTATAAACTTATATAAGGTAAAATATAAATTTAAATCATTTACTATTTTATTTTAATTGAAATAAATATGAATTTATTTATTTTGGGATTAATATAATTTTGTAAATTCAATAATAAAATAAATTAATAATGTATGAATACTAAAATATTTATAAAAATGGAGCCCAATATTTTTGGGGCCTGGTGCGGCGCACCTCCGGCACGGCATGAGGGCCGGCCCTGATTATTGTTTATAAAATATTTGTATAAAACATAATGTTTAGAGGATGAAGTAAGAAATTAATCAACCCTATTTAGTTAGTTAATCTACTTTTGACTTTTTATACTTTACACATACAATTATTAATAGGGAAAACTATGAAAAATATTCTATAGTATTGGTCAATTATGAAAAATACCCTAATGTTTGCTTTTCCTTGAATTATACCCTAAAGTTTCATTTTGCCCACTAAAAATACCCTTTACTATGAAATATATCCTAAAGTTTCTCATATCATTGAATTATACCCTAATGTTTGCTTCCATCAATTAAAAATACCTTACGTCGCTAACGGTGTTAAAATTTTAATTCAATATATGCCACATATATACCAAAGAAATGGAAATGTCACATATTATTTAATTTATGATTCATAAAAATTTTAACATCAAATCAAATATTAGTAGGGATGTCAATTTAGCCCGAAACCTGCGGGTTGGCCCGATTAATCCGAGCTAAAATACGGGTTATGGTCAAAATATTTTAGCCCGAAAAATAATTAGCTCGAATAGCCTGAGACCAAATAAACCGAAGCCCGAAATCCGATGGGTTGGCCCGATTAACCCGATTACTTTTTTATTAATATATTTATCATAATTATAGTACTAAAATCTACTTTTGATATTTAAGATCATCTATATTAATTAAATTTTAAGTTATATAATTGTATTTAGTTCAAATATTATTTAATACATAGTTAAGTTTATTTACTTACAAATTTAAAATATATTTAAATATTGCTAAAATTAAAAACAATATATTTTAATAGTTAAATTAATCATTATACTCCATCCGTCTCATTAGATTAGTCCACTTTTGTTTCGGCACGGTAACCAATGTTTGTTAGTGTAGTGGAATTAATATTTTATTAATGTGAGGAGATTTCTTTCCATTTTAGGAAATTGAACTAATCTAGTGGGACAGACGAAAATAGAAATATTGACTAATCTGGTGGGACAGAGGGAGTATAAGAGTTTGTGATGTGTTTTGTATTTTTTATAAGAGAAAAATAATATTTTGTTTATTTTTTATTATTTAAAATATTAAAAGAGTGAAAAGATATTAAAAATAAAAATAATTAATATATTCATTGGCCCGACGGGCTAGCCCGAAAAGCGACGAATTAGGGTTAGGGTCAATATTTTTTAGCCCGAAAAAATTTCAACCCAATTTATCCCTGATCGATTAACCCGCAGCCCGATAGGACTGACCCGAAACCCGACGAGTTAGCCCGATGGACATTCCTAAATATTAGGGTATAATTCAATGATAAAGAAAACATTGGGGTATTTTTTATAGTTGAGTTATTTTTAATTGACAAAATGAAATATTAGGGTATAATTCAAAGAAGGAAAAATAATAGGGTATTTTTCATAATTGATCAATAGTTTAAGGTATTTTTTATAATTTTCCCTTATTAATATTATAATATAAAAAGTTACTAGTTTACTACCTGCGCGATGGCAGCAATGCACATATATTTTATTTATAATTTATTTAAGTTATATTAATCTTTATAAATATAAATATTGTAGTGAAACATAAAAAGTCGATCTGACTTGTATCAAAATTAATCTGTAACTATTAAATTTTATATTTCAAAGTTACTCAACTCATCAAAATTCGTGTAAAAATAAAAAACAGTATTCTAAATTTTCAATTACCTTTCTATTAATCAATGATAAAAGGAATGACAATGTAGGCGCTGGGCGGCTAATATATATATAGGTGTCAAATTAGGGTTTGACAGTTTTTAAATGATAAAATACATATTTGTATTTAAGATTTGATAAATTCTCAGATAAGACGGTCTCATCATTAATATTTAAGGTTTGCGCAATAAATATTTGTATCAATAAATATTTGTATTTAAAGTCCGTTTCACAATAAAAAAATGGTAAGACCGTCTCTCAGGAGACCAACTCTCAAGGTTTATTGGATTCAAAATTTTGTTGGACCACACATTAAGTACACAAAAATTAGAGATATAAATTTAACCCAAAGCTTGAGGATTTATCCGATTAATACAAGTTTAAAAAAATGAATTAGAATTGAAATATTTCAATTCCTATAGTCTGGAATCGAGTAGGTTGAGCCCGAGAACATAATTTTTTTTTTTGAGTGAGAACATAATATTCCTTTCGTCCCACATGAAGGTCAACCTTTCATTTTTCGTCTGTTCTTTGATATTAGTTCACTTTTAAAAAATAATACACTCATCAATAAAATATTTATTTCTCTACCACTCGCATGTCTTGGTTATTGCGTCAGGTCCAATTAGAATAATTTAATCGGGACGAAGAGAGTATTATATTTACTAATTCAATAGATGAAATTACTTAAAAGTTTGTTTTTTTGTTGTTTTCTTTTTTTTTTTGGCGTCAAGAGTTGATAAGGCTATCTAATCATAATCTAGTCATTGCATTACAGATTAAGAAATTTGAGGATATCATTTTTATACGAATTCTTTTCAGTTATTTTAAATACTAAAAAATATAAGGAGTTTTATCAATTCAGGGTTCCAAAGATAGTTTAATAATTGATTCAGGACTCGAATGATTAATTCTCAATTTAAGACTGAAAGATCAAAAAAATTCACAATCCAGGACCCGAATAAACATACAATTCTCAATATAGAACCTCGATAATCATCAAATCTTGAATCGAAAATTGTTTGATCTTTTGGATCCTAAATCAATAATTACACTGTCTTTTTGGTTCTGAATCGACAATTTTTGAAAATATAATTATTCACAAACCTTTTAAAATAAAATTTTTTATATAAAAAAGTTAATAAATTTATATATTATTATTCCATCTGTCACATTTTAATTATATTATATTACTTTTGGATAAATAAAAAAGGGAAAACCTTTTTCAATGTCGAAAAGTTAGACAAAAAATACCAAACGCATAAACGAATAATAATGGTAATGCGCTCTCTCTCTCCTCCCCATCTCTCTCTCCTCCCTATAAATACCGCCACCTCTCCCCTTCACCCTCTTCTTCTCTAAACAACCCAAAAAAAGGAGCATTCCTCTCTACTATCTTCAGTTGTAGGGTTTTTCGATTTCACTCTCCTCCACACACACACAAACACGCATTAATCCACTGTAATCACACTCACACGCACGTAATACTGTGTGCAAAATGGACTGGTATCCGCTGCATCTCGGATTGGCGGCACTCTTCGGAGCGTCGTTCATGGCCTTCTCGGCCTACTTTATGCACAGGCAAACCCTAAACCAGCTGATGGAGTTGAGCAAGGCGATGGACAAGGAGAGGGGAGACGGCTCGGCCGCGGAGGACCTCGCCGGAGAGGCGGCGGAGCTGCAGCTCAAGCGCTATCCTTCGCGGAGGCGGAAGAAGGGGAACGGCGGGAGCAATCGGCGCGGCTCTGCGTCGCTGCCGGACGTCACTGCGTTCTCCGGCGGCGAGGCGGAGGAGAAGAGGAATGGTCTGGTGCATGTGGATTCTATCCCGGCGGGGTTGCCCAGGCTTCACACGCTTCCGGAAGGTATGGTAATGTAGGGATTGTAGGTGGAGTGATGGAGTGTAGGGATATTTAATTTTGTTTTGCTTGATTTGAAGATGCTAAAACCATAATCTTTAGTCATTTGATTGCGATTGTTTAATAGAGTATTTGCGGGTTAATAATTTGGTGCATATTTGTTGATTAGTCGAGTTTGATTGTTGTTTATTTACAATTTTCAAGTTTGGAGCTTGCACTATGTAATGAGTTTTTATTGCTAATCCTCTACCAAATCAATATTATACAATCAAGTTTTATTCCATTGAGGTATTTCAAATTCAATGGATCTATATGCATCTTGAAACATACTGTTATGAACAGATAAGCTTGAAGAACATGTAAAGCTAGCATCTTTGTTGATGGAAAATATTCTCCTCTTGTAATACATGTTTAGGTCATGAATATTTGTTTTGGGACAAGATATAATTGGAAAATAGGTTTAGATTAGGATTGAAGATTTATTAGATAGGAATTTGGATTTATATTTGATTGGATTTATTTAAAATTTTTAGAGATATATTAGGATTTATTTATATTGGAGTCCATATAAGTTGGTCAGGTCTATTATGTCAATTATGTTATGAAGAATGAAGTTATGTGGAGGTATTTATTTTACTTTGTAGTTATTTGTTTATTTTACTGTTCAATCTCTCGGCTCTATGAGGCTGCATCTTCTTCTTTCTTCTCTTTCTTTGTTGATGTGTGTGCCTATGTTTGCTGGTGCTTTTTTTTTTTTGGGCTTCAGGAAAATCTGGTATCATTAGCTCGACTCCTAGATCAAGTCATCTTATTCGGCCCACTTCTCCTAAATCACCTGTTGCTAGTGCAAGTGCATTCGAAAGTGTAGAAGGCTCAGACGACGAAGATAATATGACTGATGCTGCTGGGCTAGATACTACATACCTGCATACTAATGGAAATGCGGTGAGTAGAATGTCATACATGAAATTCTTGCTTAAGATTTAGATTTAGTTACATATGTGGATGAAACATAATTTTGAATGCTATTTTTCAGAATTTACCTGACCATAATGCAAATGGGGAACAAATGCCTGTGACACCAAGTATGATTCGCTCACATAGTGTATCAGGCGACCTACATGGTGTTCAACCTGATCCTGTAGCTGCTGATATTCTTAGGAAAGGACCTGAGCAAGAGACTTTTGTACGACTGAAAATATCACCCACTGGTATTTCTCTCATTACCTGTTTATGATGCATGACATTTCTGCAGTTGGTACAGTCTCAAAACATGTCCTTATTGGTGATTGGTGTATATCAACATTACTTTAACTAATCCATAATCTGTTTTTTCATTTAATATAGTTATCTGATTGACGATGCTGGTTAGCTTATGCATTCAAGATAACAATACCTTTCCGAATTTTTATATCAACATTTGTATGTACTATTTTTTTTTCTCCGTATCATACATTTCTGCGGTTGGAACAGTCTCAAAATGCCATAACAAGTAATATGCAACTAAAGAAAAAGTTATGTGCGTCTAATTAATATTTTTGCATATGAGGTGTTTCCTCCTTTGTTCTCATAACCTTACCTATTATCCTGTGATTTCTGTTAGAGATACCTTCAATGGATGAAGTGGAAGTCTACCTAACATTGCAAGATTGTCTTGAATTGCGGAAAAGTTACATTTTTAGAGATGCAGTTGCTCCATGGGAAAAAGAAGTTATATCTGATCCTTGTACTCCCAAACCAATTCAGAACCCATTTGATTATGTTGTAGAAGGGAAATCAGATGTATGTTTTCACAGAAAATAATCATACATTTCTCATTTTGTACATGGTCTTATGGTCTCTCCAAAATTGTTCTCTCACTTTTGTTGCAAACATTGAACTAAGCAGTTCACTATTGATGATTTGAGTTGAATCCTCTTGCAGCATTATTTTCAGATGGAAGATGGAGTTGTTCAAGTTTATGCCAATAAAGACTGTAAGATATTTCCCTATAAATGGGGTACTTCTTTATATGCATTTTCCTCTTTCTAATTGTACTTCATTTTATTTCCCAGCAAAAGAGAAACTTTTTCCAGTAGCTGATGCTACAACTTTTTTCACTGACCTGCATCGTATCCTCAAGATTATAGCAGCTGGGAATATTCGAACACTATGCCACCACAGGCTTGTTCTTCTAGAACAGGTTGATTCACCCCTCTATTATAATTTTTGCATTTTTAATTTTGAAAGTATAAGTCACCTAATAATTGTTGTGTTTGTTTGGCACAGAAATTCAACCTTCATCTGATGCTTAACGCAGACAGGGAGTTCTTAGCTCAAAAAAGTGCACCACATCGAGATTTTTATAATGTCAGGAAAGTTGACACCCATGTTCATCACTCAGCTTGCATGAACCAGAAACATCTATTGAGGTTCATAAAATCAAAGTTGAGGAAGGAACCAGATGAGGTATAGCTTTCTTTTAATTGATGTTTACAATGGCATATTTAACAACTACTGATGGAAAGATTTTGGTACGCAACCTCTGAGATAAATGACCCTTTTTTCTCATTATCAGGTTGTTATTTTCCGAGATGGAACATATCTTACCTTGAAAGAGGTGTTTGAGAGCTTGGATTTGACTGGGTAATATTACACAGCTTTTAAGGACTCCACTTCTTGATAAACGATAATAACAATTTTAAACATTTTTTTCCTTTTGCCCATTATTCCTCCCCAATCTCTTATAATAATCGGTGGAAAACTTGACAGGTATGATCTGAATGTAGACCTACTAGATGTTCATGCTGACAAGAGCACCTTCCATCGCTTTGACAAATTTAATTTGAAGTATAATCCCTGCGGTCAGAGTAGATTGAGAGAGATCTTTCTGAAGCAGGACAATCTTATTCAGGGTACACTCTTTTTCTTCTTTTCATGTGGCAGATTGTGAAAATCATCTTATTCTATGGAGTTTTATTTGATCATCTTGTGGTGCTCTTTCTAGTTTTTGCTTATTGCTTCCTTTTGATGGAATCTTCTCTGGATTAATGTCTAATCTAGCTTCATCATGTTTCCAACAGGTCGTTTCCTTGCTGAACTAACTAAGCAAGTTTTTTTAGATTTGTCTGCAAGTAAATATCAGGTGAGTCCTTGAGAATCTTGGTGGATTTAGTTTTGTTGGATACTTAATCTATACTAAGCTATGCCTTTTTTTCTTTCACTAGGCATAAGTTTGGAACTTAGGTGGTGGTGATTTGTCGTAGTCTTATGGACTTGTGTTTATAGTTTTCATGCTCTCACCATAAGTAAACTAATCATGACTTTGTTTTTCTGATATATACGGTGCCTTTACTTTGATTGGGTGTAACAATTGACACAATATGAATTGGGTTAGTGTTTAGGCTCATCCTATTGTGTTGTGGTCATGTTTGGGCTGATCTTGTTGTGTCATCGCTATCGCAGTACACGAATTGATAGCTCTAATTTTTGTTTGCATGTAATATATGTTGCACAAGATATGCTTTGCATGTTTGGTGAATAATAGTTTGTACCCTAGGATCTTCACATTGGATTTTTGAGCTGATGTCTTACTCTTCTGCAGATGGCTGAATACCGAATATCAATATATGGCAGAAAGATGAGTGAGTGGGATCAACTCGCAAGTTGGATAGTTAATAATGACCTGTACAGTGAGAATGTTGTATGGTTGATTCAGGTGAAGAGAAATTGATATTTTATGCACTATGATATATTTATAAATGTTCCATGTCCTAAATGGTGAGATATGATACACGTGGAAGGGTTTATTATACTCCTCAAGGACCCTAATCAGACATCATTCCTTGTCCTAATCACCAGAAAATTTAATCATAAGTGTATCTGTCTTGGAAAGCAAATATTTCTGTTATGTTCTTAATCAGATTGAATACAGCATCATATTGAACTCCTGTGAAGAACTCATGCTTGTTATTTTTTCCCTTCTCTCTGCAGTCTGCCCACCCTTTATTAAATGAAGTTATATTAAACCTGCTTTTTGCATATTTATATTTTATCGTATGTCTGAAATTTTAAATGGTCTTATTCTGACTGTGGAAACCTCATTCAGCTTCCAAGGCTCTACAATGTGTACAAGGAGATGGGTATTGTGACCTCATTCCAGAACATCCTTGATAACATCTTCCTGCCTTTATTCGAGGTTACTGTCAACCCAGATTCACACCCACAGCTGCACGTTTTCTTAAAGCAGGTTCGTCAAGGAAGTTGGTTTCTTATATTTCTTAATCATTATTACGCTATTCAACTACTTCAAATGACTTCAGATCATGTTGATATTGCTTATGATCTTTTAGGTGCATCTTATCTGAAATTCATATTTAGTGTGCTATCCTTATCTTTCATGCCTTGGGTTTGTTTCTAAATATAATTGTTTGATAGGTTGTTGGGCTGGATCTTGTGGATGATGAGAGCAAGCCTGAACGGCGGCCTACTAAACACATGCCTACACCAGCTCAGTGGACCAATATATTCAATCCCGCATTTTCATACTACTCCTACTATTGCTATGCTAACCTCTACACCCTGAACAAGGTATGCATCTTGTTAATTTTTTGTTACATTCATTATAAAGCTTAAAGCTCTTTCTGTATTAATTCTTTTCCCTCTAATTTTCAGCTTCGAGAGTCCAAAGGCATGACGACCATTAAGTTCCGCCCCCACTCTGGAGAGGTAATTTGGATGGATCACTCTTTTATTGTGGCTTTGATGAATTGTAAACATTTCTAAGATTCTCTTTTGATGGATTAGGCTGGTGACATAGACCATCTTGCAGCAACATTTCTCACGGCTGATAGTATTGCACACGGAATCAATCTTCGAAAATCTCCTGTTCTTCAATATTTATATTATCTAGCCCAGGCAAGTTGCAAGAAATTTTATATAAGCTTTGTTAATTACTTCTGTTTTCTTTTTCTGAACTGGTTCTGATTTCAGATTGGTCTGGCCATGTCTCCTTTGAGCAACAACTCGTTATTCTTGGACTACCACCGAAATCCTTTTCCGATGTTTTTCTTGCGGGGACTCAATGTGTCCCTATCAACTGATGATCCACTACAAATCCACTTAACAAAAGAGCCCCTTGTTGAAGAATACAGTATAGCTGCTTCAGTGAGTTTGCATAATTTGTTGTTTCTCTGTCTTTAACTTCTAAACTGTCGAACTCCTACAGTTCCCTTACATTTTTTTTAAATTGCAGGTGTGGAAGTTAAGTTCATGCGATCTATGTGAGATTGCTCGTAATTCAGTTTATCAATCTGGTTTCTCTCATGCTTTAAAGGTATTATTATTCAACACATCATCCTTTCATGGTTTTAAACATATCCAATGTGAAACCATCTATCCTTGGATACATGATGAGTCCAACACATGAAAATTGTGGCATTTACTTTTTACTTCATCATGCTTTCTTTGTTGTCGTGTACTCGTGTATGTAAGTGCATGAGAAGGCAGTTCTGAATCAAACATGACGAGAATTATCATCATCATCGATCTTTTCTGCAGTCTCACTGGATTGGCAAGGAATACTTCAAGCGCGGACCAGATGGCAACGACATTCACCGGACAAACGTGCCTCATATAAGGCTCGAGTTTCGTGACATGGTACCTTCCTGCATTTGGTCTTCAGATTATTTCCTCACGAAGCTTGAAGTTTGACAAACTGTTCATTTGTTGTTGCTGCAGATATGGAGAGAGGAAATGCAACAGGTTTATCTGGGGAAGGCGAACTTCCCCAAGTATATCGATCCATGAGGTGCTCGGCTAGACCACACTCCATGCATCATCAGTACCTGACCCAGAGGTAATAACTACATCTCTGCATCTTCGATTCAGCCAAAACAAGTACTCCCTCCGTTCCAATTATTTGGTCCGGTTTACTATTTTAGGGTGTTTCAGTTATACGGTCAAATTTCTATATCTGATATTTTTTTGGGTAATTTACAATTACACCCCTAAGTAACTTTGAAATATGAGAGATTAATTAATGCTTTAAATGAGAATATCAAACTGGATCATATAATGAGAACGAAAAGATTATTCAATACATTCTCTGCAAAATATTCATCGTGTTGGTGGTGATGATTTGATTGCAGTTGTGCGTTACATATATTATAACTTGCCTATCTGGTTGGTGGTCATGCTTGGGCAAGATGTCTTGATGGAGCAGGACGATATCCGAGAAGTCGATACGACGGAGAAGAAGAAGAAGAAGGCACCTGGATCCAAATATAATACGATGCAGAAGAGAACCAGGAGTGAAGATCAACTCGTCCATCTCTTTACTCTCCTTGGTGTATTATATATATGTTATAGATTTTAGTTTTAATCATATCATACTTGCTACAGCTAGTCTGGAGTTTTGTGTATTAACTGCCGATTATATTACAATAAAGTGATTGAACCTTACTTTGCCTTTCAAATTCATATGTTTTTCATTTCTTGGCCTTATTCGAGTTAAAAAAAGTAAAATAAAAGAAAACAGTGATTTATCATGCTCGTTTAGCATTATAAAATGATTGAATTTATGTTATAATAAAATTTTACATTAATGTAAAAATGTATATTAAACAATTGTGGACATTACAATAACATATATGATACACGTGTATGTGTTTTGAACAAATTGTAGAGGTGGCCAAATTGAACCGAAATTGCCTGGCCAAATTCGGAACCGGAACTATTTTTGGACAGGCGGGTTCAGGAACTATTTTTGGACAGCCGATTCAGGTTTAACGAGAAATTGGAAACCGGCAACTCCAAACCATTGAACTACCAAAATTTAAAAAAATGAAATGGTTCTAATCGGCAGTTCCGATTTTGAACTGTTGAACCCTAAATCCTATATTGGCATCACAAGTAGAAGTAGCCAAATTGAACTGAAACCGCCACCTACGATTTGTAACCAGAACCATTTTTAGTAGGCAGATTCAGATTCAACAAAAAACCGGAAAGTAGCAGTTCCGAACCATTGAACCATCAAAATTTCAAATTAAAAAGAAATGAAAAACAGTTCTAAACGACAATTCCAGTCCGGAACAGTTTGAATAGATAACAAAATTTGAAGTTTTAAACAGGTCAATCAGATCGCGTCACATTATCCGAACCATGGTTCAATATAGATATGTTTAAAACAATATTTTTAAAAATTAAATTTAAATACAAATTTGACCAAACCGTCAGGACCGCCTAAACTAGAACTGGCGGTTTCGGTTCTGAACCGGAACCAAAACCGCTACAATAACGGGCCGATTAAGGATTGGAACGGGAACCGGGACCATGGCCACCTCTTATCACAAGCCCTACGATGATATAAATAACGTAAAATCGACCTTCACATATCCAATTAATTTGAACGCATCCTGCAACAGTTACATGGCATGTCGGAAAAATTAAACTTAGTTGATTTATTTATCGAAACTGTTAACGATTCAATATGTGATCTTCAAAAAATGCAGTGTGAAGAAACTCAAGAGGCTCAAGGTTTTTGTTGCAGAAACACTCGATATCACTATGCTTTTACTTTCTTGTGCTGCTTTATCTCCTGGATTACTCCATCAGCAAGCGTAGCGTCGTCATAGTTCTTCCCGAAGAACTTCACAAACTCCATATTTGGATCCATCAGGTACCTGCAATGCAATTGTTCATCAAGTAAACCATCCCAACAGAGACAGAGACATAAAATGTATGGAGCTTGGTAGGGATTAGGGAAGAAGTTTGAATCGCTATCACATTCAACAAGGAGATCCGAAAGCAGTGAAAATGTGGAAAAGTGTTTATGATCCCTATTAACATGAAATCATTGCCAGAAATCCATCAAACTTGATCAAGACTTCTTATGCAGCTTAATCCCTAAAAACTCTAGCCGAAATCAAATTCCCATAATGAATCTTCTTGCTATAATAGCTGAAATCAAATTCCCATAGGCTGTGATTTTGGATTAAAACTGATGTATGGTTATACTTTAACCTCATCAGCATCTTGATATTATGAATGCGTTCACCTAATGGTTTCATGGAATAATAAATTAATTTGTTTTTTAAAACTCAAAAAATTTCAGGACTTGAAAGGGTTCCTCCATGTAAACAAATCCAATCCGACTCTAGGATGGCATTAATCATACAGCATCATCAAGAAAACGAATCAACCTTATAAATTATAGAAATGTACTTACATGACTATAGAGTGGTCGACTAGATAGTCTGAACCTTCTTCTTCAGTCTTCATATAGTACACTCGATAAGCACGTGCAGCCTTCTTCACCTCATCTGAGGATCCAGTGAGGCCAATCAACTTTGGGTGGAATTCTGCACAGTGAAACCCAATTGCAGTTTACTAGGGAAAGAAAAATTATACATCATACGAAATAGAACATAACTAGATGATTTCATATCTAAGTTTACCTTTGACATACTCGCGTACTTGTTCGACAGTATCCCTTTCTGGATCAACTGAAATAAAGACTGGCACTACTTCTAGTCCAGACTTTTCTTCTACAAATATATAAATAGCAGTGAACCTCGAGAAGGATAAACTAATGGAATCACATATTAAAAAAAAGCTCAGTAACAACTATATATCACAATTCAAAAGCACTTCCATTGCTGAAGCATATGTTATATCTTACTTATTTTATCAATTGCTGAAGCCATCTTTTGTAGCTCATCTGGACATATATCAGGGCAGTGAGTGAATCCAAAATAAAGCAAGTTCCATTTTCCCAAAAAATCCTTCTCAGTCACTGCTTTCCCATTGTGGTCAATGAGTTTAAATGGACCCCCAATAGCTGCTTTCCCTACTGAAGGTCCCTGTTTTACTTCACTCGACGCCTTATTTATCCCTGCACGCCATCACACTGTAAACTATATCTCAAACCACATTAAAATAAGTACAAGAATATTTAAAAAAGGGAAGATAAAGAATATACATGAGAGATGTTGTCATTCATTTATTCAAAATGTGAGACGATCACTGCTCTATAAACAGAAAGAATAAAGATTTCATACTGTTAAACCATCATGCAGCAGATGAGCCCCTTCATCAATATCTCAAACTTCACAGCAACACATGTGGCCTGGTAAAGCATAACTTTGTCCAACCAACTCAGAGTTTACATGAACTAACTTTTGATTTCGGTTTAATGTAGAATGACCGCACTATCTACTCAATCACGAGGAAAGGTACCATTCGTTTTGTTCTTTTTTGTGCTTCTTATGAGAGGACATGCATGCATCCGGAACAAATTATAAATGGTGATACTGATAGTAGATTAATGGGGTTGGAAAATATTATGGATTATCACAGCAGATCCGTAAATTAAAAAAAAAAACAAAAGTTATAGGTGTATCATGCATCATCAAGAATCTTACAAAACATAATTTCCCAACTCACCATAGATATCTAACCTTCAATATGCCGCCTCTTTTCCCTGTCGTAGTAGAACATCAATCCCACTCCAGTACACACAAGAAAAAAGAAGCTCATCCATGAAACAGGCTGCACAGGAATACAAAAAAAGGCGCATACTTTATTAATACAACTAACGCGGATTTTCTAACAAAGGAACATGACATGCTAAAATTTGACAGCAAAAATGATGGGGAAAAAAAGAGCAACTTTACTCGTGATAAATAGGCGTGTAAATGAACTAAACTGATCGTGAACTACTCGAAATTCAACTCGATAAAAGCTCGTTCGAACTCATTTAGTAAAGCTCATTTATTAAATGAACCAAGCCTGAACATCGTAATATTCAACTAGTGACTCGTTGGCAAGCTCATTAGCTAAAATTAGTAAGAAAAATAAAATAATTACTTCTATAAAAATAATATTTTCACGTGTAATAATAATGATAAATCTTCTTAGTAATGAGAAAATTTAGTTATTGAACATGAATATGATATTAATTTTAAAAGAAATAACTTTTTGTTTCAAAATAATAATGAATATTCTTAATATATTTTAAATTTATAAAGTTTGTTCACACTCGAGTCTCGACCAAAGCTCCATAAAAAATAGAAACAAGTCAAACTTGAGCAAGATAATGTTCGACTAGGTTCTATTACACCCTGGTGATAAATGGTAAATAATTCATCGAAAACTATTAGATACATAATTCGCAATTTAGCAAAAAAAATTCACAATAAATAAATAAAAAACGAATCGAGTCGAAACAAATTATATTCAAAAAACAGAATAAGATATACCCCTCCTCGGACAGACTTTCCTTGCTCCTGCGAGCTTTGAGATCCACCTGAACTATGCCCTCCATCATTCTTGTTTCCAGAATTGCCCTCAGCCGATCCGCCAGGCTGCGCAACCGCATTCTCATTCGATCCTGCCGATTGATTCGATCCGGTATTGGCTGCGTTCGTGCTCAAAAACCGATGATTTACCGAAAAAGAACGCAGAAACTCGCGATGATTGCCGGCGAGGTTTTCTGGGAAGATTGAAGCGAGGGGCGACTGCTGCAACGAGTTATCGGGAAGACTATGGAGTTTTGAGATAAACGATCGAGATTTGAAAGTATAACAGATTTGACGGAGGCTGGAATTCCTCAGAAATGCAGAAGCCATTGTTAATGGATGGGAGATTTGCTTCCTTTTTTGCAAAACCCTAGGCGCTGGGGTTTATGATCTTGATTTGCTATATGAGATTACCGTTGCCCATTTCCTTTAATTTTTTTATTTTTTTATTTTAAACAAAGAAATTTTATTAAATAAAAAGTGTATAAATATCTACTCCCTCCATCCAGATCAAATATTCTCGATTTGACCGGTACAACAACTAATTATTGTGAGTGACGAATGAGTTCAAAAAAAAATTGTTTGATGATGAGTATGAAAAACTTATTATATTTTAGAGAGTGGATTAATATGATGGGCCGGACGAAAAATGAAAAATAGATAATTTATGTGGATGGAGGTAGTACATCAATATTAACACTAATTTTATTTTTGTGTTTTTCTTCTATTATAATGTATATACAATAAACAATGATACAAATATAATAAGATTATACTTGTTGTATTTTCTTTATAATATTGCATCTTGTTAATTTACTATATTTACTATTTTCAAAGCAACACTAGTATAATTTTGTTTGTGGAATATATTTGTAAATGAAGTTCCTATTTTTCTAGGTTTTGTGTTATATATATATATATAGAGGAGGGATCAGGTAAAAAAAAATTCTCCTGTCAGAAAAAAGAATGAATCATGTCCATCAGATCTAAAAAAAATTAATGGTTGATATTTAATCAAACAACAACTAAAACACAATCAAGTAATAACTAAAGCATGATCAAACAACATTGTAATCAAGCAACGACTTGAATACAATCAAGCAATGTCGTGAATGCAATCAAGCATCTTTCTCACTTTCTCACGTTAAGAATTTTCTCACTGGATCCACTCCCTATATATATATATATATATATAAGGTTATTACAAAAGGTAATTTTTATTATTATATTTTAAAATACTATATATAGAGAAAGTTTTCATAAGTATCAAAATTAAAGTTTGCATTAAATAAGAATGAATTTGTGTTAAAATTATAATTTATGTTAAATAGGAATGAATTTCATTAATTGAATTGATAACATATGATTGAAATTAAAGCAATAAATATTGAAAGTTAGAGATTAAAGCATTAAATATTGAAAAATTAAGCATGAAAATACTTAATAGCTAAATAAATCATAATTAATTAAATATGATTTAAAAACAATTGAGCGTGAAATCTTGAAGAAAAAAAAAATTATCTCACAAACTAACTTATAGGGGGCGTTTGGTTTAACTGTCAGAAATCACTATGTGTATGAGTTTGATAGTAGAGGGAATGGGTATGAGTTTGATTTTTGGGAATCATTCCCAATTCTGATGTTTGATTTACTAGATGAGTTTTGGAATCATTTTTCAATTCTGATGATTTATTTTTTAAGTTTTTCGGTTTATAATATAATTAAATTGTTATACAAATAATAATTAATTTAACAATAAAAATAACAAAATAAAATCATGTTAAAACAAATAAATAATCTATTTATCTTATTATTTGTTTTATAAAATATAAAATTAAGATAAAAAAATAAATGATTGATTTTATAATAATAATAATATTATTATAATAATATATTAAAAAGAATAATATATAATTATAATAAAATATAATACTATAAATAATATAATTATGAAAAACATTAAAAAAAGAAAAAAGAAAAAGTAAATAAATCAGAAAATAATTATAAATAAAATGAAATAAAAATAACAAATAAATTATTAATTTAATAATAAAAAATTAAGAAAATATAATCATATTAAAATAAATAAATAATAAAAATAAATAATTAATATAATAATATCATTATATTAATATATTAAAAAGAATAATATAATTATCAAAATATTTTAGATTAATATTATAAAAATAAATAAATAAGAAAATAATTATAAAATAATATAAAATAAATAATTTTGGTAATAATATATGGGAATGAAAATGAAAACCCACCATTTTGGAGGGTTTTGGTGATTCCCAAATATTTGGGAATTATTCCCATATTTTCATTCCTATACCCTTTAACCAAAAGGTGGGTTTCGGAATCATTCCATTTCCTCATTCCAAAACCCACCAACCAAACGCTCCCTTAGTATACAAACAATCACGAAAGAAATGACAAATCAACACAAGTTTTGAGAAGTTCACATAGTAACAATGTGACAAATACCAACAAGATTTTCCAATCTTGCAATATAGATTTTTTTTTATAAAAAAAATAACACTAGCATCACCAAATAAAGTCAAGTAACAATCACATTATTAGTTCACTACATAAGATTTTTTGGACAACACAACTTCATTTTCAACCCTCAACTTCTGAATTCGCCGACCACAACTTATCACCCGAGTAAGGCCGAGAGATCATCAAGTGCACTGTACGAAGACTCTCGTGCTGCTGCTACAACAACAACGAGCATATCATTGTTTCTTGAACGACTGCAAGAAAGCGAAGGTTTACTTTAATATAAAGAAGATGAAAGATTCATAATCAGCTTTGGGTGAAAAACACGAACCTCAGATGCGTCCTTCAGTTGCTCGGCTAATTCTTTCTTCTTCTGAGCAGCTGCATCAACGTATTACAGTTAGATGAAATAAAAACAATTATGAAGCAAATGCAGTGACAACGTAGAATGAAGATATATCTACCGATATCAGACAACTCTTCCATCTTCTTAGATGTCCTCACTGCAAATCTCTGGAATCTCGGACTGGGACACAACATGATTCATAAGTTAGAAAAATCAACAAATCTTCTACACAATGGAAGTGCCACTCAGATTTGAAGCTGAAGATTGTTTTTGTTTAAAAGCAGCAAAACTTAAACATGGATGAGGAAATGACAGCAAGACCTGCATCGTAGTCTTTATACTATAACTGAAGCTGAAGATTGTTTTTGTTTAAAAGCAGCAAAACTTAAACTTGGATGAGGAAATAACAGCAAGATCTGCATCCTAGTCTTTATACTAAAACAGTATCTACAGACTACAGTCCACGGTAAATTTTCACATAGACAAAACGACACCCCAAAAACTGGAAACAGCAAAATTGCCTGTCCGATTCATAGATCTCATACAGTGCCCGAAAGCAGCAAGGCTTTCTTAGACAGTCATTTGATATAGAAACTACTGCAATCAATGCAAGGCTAGAGAAGACATCAGAGGCTCGGGTTTTCATCTCTGTGAAAAGCACAACACAGACACACTACAACAAATTTTCACATCATTTCTAGCCGAATAGGTTTTCAATGTGTATCTCTTAACCAGAAGCAAAATAAAAAACACCAACAAATGTGCAAATAGCTTACACACAGATAAAGAGACAATGGTTATTTTTCGCAATTGAAAGCCATGGGAGATTCTATCTTCCACATTTTCGAAAAAAAAAATAACATAAGCACACTTTCTCGATTCTAAAATCACTTCAACGCATCCTCTCACCAACAACAAAATGAAAAAACAACATTATATGTGCAATTGCTCATGAAAAAAAGCATAAACAAAACACAATCAATAAAACAAACAACGCGGAAAAAGAGTTGCAGCCAAAATGAATTTTCAATCGACGGGATAAGCCTCAGACCGATAAAATTTGATATAAAGAGAGCGATCATGTCCGCAATCATTACAAGCCTACGGAAGTCATCATCGGCAAAACACCCTGTCGCAAACGCATAATTCGTTGCCCTAATTCGACAATATCATCAAATTTCAAAATCACCCTTCTATATAAAATCAAATCTTCATAACCTCTACCAAAGAAATCCACAAAAAAAATATATATATATCAAATACAAAACCAAATTACCTGTTGGCAAGTCCGTTTACAATGAGCTCGTTAGCGACATAAGAAATCACTCTGTGGATGAAATTTCCGCCGCCGGCCATCCTTCGAATTAGGAAAAAGAAATCCAAATGAATTATGATAAACAGAAAAAGTATATGCAAAGATTGAATTTTTGCTAGGAACCCGATTCCAAATACCTGAATAGCTATCTGGAAATAAACCCTAATTGAATGATCTGATTCTGATATACAATCAATCTTGTTTGGTGTTCAACCCTCTTTTTAAAAGGAGTTTGATGGGCCGGACTTATTCATATCTAATTGATAATCTTAAATATTCGAATCTCAACAAAAATATATACTACAAGTTAGATTTGATATAATTTATGTATAGTTTAATATAAGAAATTAGATAAATCTAATTATTGAATATATTTGAATATTTCCCGGCCTCTAAAAATATTACTATATATCAAAACAAATATACCACCATGGTTTCAATTATATAGAATATTAATTTATTGTTTAGAAAATAATGTGAAAATTGCAAAAATTTCATAACATTCGTTTCAATTTTCAAGTAATATATAAAAATTGTATTGAAAAAGTTAAATCAAAATGTTGTGCCATAATTCACCATGTTTTGAAATCTCTAAAATTGTAAAAGTGGGTAAATAATGCTTTAAAACTTGTAATTAATTCTAAAAATCAATCGAAAAATATATATTGGAACACACTGCTCATTTTTTTGAACTTATTGATAGATTAACTTAGTGTTATAAAATTTGGTTTAAGCAGCTCTTGTCCAATCTGAAAACCATGAATCATGAAGTTGAATTTATTAAATGGCTTTATATATTAAATGGCTTTAAATAGTGTCTAGACACCGCTCTAGCATCCAAATTTTTAATATATTTTTTAAAAAATAATTAAATTTTATATAATTTTATTTGTGTAAATAATAAAAGAAAATACGAATATTAACCAATGAGTATTGTCGATGCAGAACCTAAAAAGTATTTTAATTATCGATTCAAGACTTAAAAAGATGAATTTTTAATCGATGATTTAAAAGATCCTTACATTTTTTAATTGAGGATATATTAAGATTCTGAATTGAGTATTTAATAATTTTTTAAATCCTAAATTAAAATTTCTTAGAATCTTTCCGGACTTAAATTAATAATTAATCTATATTTTGGATCATCAATTAAGAATACTCACTGACCCGAACACCAAGCTGAGTTTTACCACCTTAAATAAACCTAGATATACAATGCATTAAATCTTTTATCTTACAAATTCCAAAATATACATCACTCCATATTACACCATCTAAAGTCTAAACTACTATAGGAACAAAAAAAATTAATAAAAAGCCAAATCTATCTATACATTAAAAGATAATTAGTCATGCAATTGTTCCGGCCAAAACCTATTATATTTTCTTTTTAATAATTAGATTTACACCTGCGACGATGCGCTGATCAAATACACGATATATTATTTTTAATAATTAAAATAATTTTAACAAAACCATATATTTACATATTTTTTTTATAATTTTTGTAAGCAAAATCATGTTTTTTTGTAAATAATTATTTTATATATTATACATTCGACCATATGTATAGTTAATGAAAATAAAACAAATACATTAAACAAGAAGCCTACAAAAATAAAAACTTAATTTAAAAAAAATATCCCATAAGAAAATTATATTTATATTATTTAAAAAATAATAAATATAAATAAATTAGTAAGTTGCAATATTTTTTTAAAAAATGGCAGATATATGTTTGCTAGTAGTCAAAACAAAATGTATATAATATTTGCAATCAAATCAACTCTACAAAGCGACATTTTTGTCGCAAAGCAAGAAAAGAAACATTATTTTAAAACACAGGCAATTCTTTCTTACTACAAGTAAAGCAAATGCGCATAAAGAATTCGATTCCAAGTATCTGGGACCCCCGGTATGCACCAATGGATGCAGTCTGCATAATGCAGCGGATCTTCCTTCTCAGCATCTGTCAGCAATCTCCCCCCAGATTCCGTGTAGATGGAGGAATGTGCGTCGATTCTGTATTCCGACAGCTGAGTTATGTTCAGCAGCGTGACCGGAGTCTTCATCTTTCCGACAACGTCGACGACGGCGCTCATCACCCGCTTGTCGGAACCGGTTCCCCAGTGCCATTTGTTTCTGACCGGCTTCGTTTCGTTGAAGCATTTGATGCCTCTCTCGTTGCCCCAATCTGCGCTCCTGGTTTTTTTCATGCCCAAAAAAACACAGATTTTGCTTTTATGTTGTCTAAGATGCAAGTTTTGTGTGAGGGGTTATTGCAATGATTGTTATTACAAAATATTGTGTTAAATATTATCTATATTCGCACTGTCGAACATGATCTTGTTTGGCCGGTTTGAGGGGTGAAATATTGGTAGAAATAGTTATGGGTGAAAATTCTTTCAAATCAAACTGGTCAAATTAATCTTCCAAACCAAACCGGCGAAACTATTTTAAAATAGTTTGACTCGGCTGATTTTACGGTTTGAAATGCTAATTCAACAATCACAGTGGAAACACCGAACATTTTTGGAAGAATTTATTTTGTGAAAACAAATAATTTATGCATCTATAAAATCATTTTGGGATCGGAACTACCTAAACAATTAGTAATGAGGATAAATTTCATATTCTTTAATATTATTACCAAAAAGAGCTCACAAAAATATTTAATCAAAAAATACAATTATCTTAAACATAAGTGCTATTATACAATATTTTATGTCAATGTTTAGATAATTGACAAAATTTTAATGTAAAAATAACTTATAAATTATTAAAATAAATAAATAATTATAATAATAATAGGATGAACAAAACATATATTTTGATATTATGAGAAACATTGATTGTACTACACTATAATTTGATATAATAGGAGTATAATTTAATTTGTATTATAAAAACAATCCGTTCCGGCCAAAAAAGTCGGTTTCCTACCACAAACCATCGGTCAAACTAAATTAATCATCAAATTGGCCAAACCGATTAAATTATTTTGATTTGGCCGGTTTTGCCAAACTGTATTCACCCCTATTTATATATGAATGTTTGGTGAAGGGGGAGGGAGACTGACCTCTGATGAGTAGGAGACATTGTGGTGAAGAACACCTTTGTTTTGTTGGGATTTATATTTGTATCCACCCAATTAGCCCATGTTTTGAGTCCTATAGTGTAGGAAACTGGGGCATCCAGTTCTTGAAACCCTTCTTCACCATTTGCAAATGAACCCCACCTGCATTTTTTGATTTCTTGAATTTGTAAGAAATACTCATTTCAAAAAAAAAAAAAAAAAAAAAAAAAAACTATGCAGAAATACTTAGGAACAAAGCTAAGAAATCATTACAGTGACTTAATCTTCAGACCACTCATCCACCAAACATATGTGTTGAACACTAGAATATCAACTCCTGTCCAATGCTTAGCATGCTTGGCTACTGAATCCACTCTCAGAATCCTCTTCCTTGGGTCGGCTACTATGTTAAGGTCTGAGTTTGATTCAACTAGGAAAGGAGCCCAGTAGAACTCAATCGTCGCGTTGTACGCCTGCACGACCAGACACCAAACAACAAAGGTTAAAAATGGTGTGGATTCTTGTTGTTTGTGTAAAATTCCAACTTCATATCCACACATTGGCTTTGAAGACACTGTGCATACGCCCTCTTTTCATGTCTTTCTCCCCTTCCGGTATGACAGATTCGACGAGGCAAACGAGAGACTGCCACTGCCCTCTCTGCAGTGAGTCCCCCACAAACATGATCCTCTTCCCTTGAAGCTTCTGCAGCAAGGTTTTTGGACTGAATCTGCACCAGACAAAGCTCAAACATGGGAAAAATGTTGCTTCATTACATCAACATAGGACTGGATTGGATTGGATTGGACCTAGGCAGCATGCAGTCATCAGGCTCCCACTCCCAGTGCTGGTAGTCGAGATCGCGCCTCCCGTTCTTGACACACGAAACCTGCCTGTCCAGATACGGGCATGTTGTGTCTGTGTACAGAGGCTTGATTGTGGTGCGGTTGAACACCCATTTTCCTTGGTTCAGACTGCACTCCTCTGGATCAAACAAGAACCTGTCGTCTGTTGCTTGTCTCAATGCTGCATCCACTTTTCTTCTCTCTGTTAAAAGGTACATGATTTCATCAAGATCACCAAGAGTTGCATAACAGAAACATTGAAAGACTGATCGAGTTCATATTCGTTTATACCAGTGGAAGATATCTTAGCTGCCTGTTTTCTGGGACAGGGCTTAAACCTGAAAATGGAAGTGGAAGAGGAGAAGGTAATGCTTTCTGTGTAGAGCAGAGCAACGAAGGCGAGAGCACAGATTATGGTGGCAAGAATTGAGAGGGGCAGCTTTCCTCTTGGGGGCTTGGGCATGCCCATTGGAGGGAAGAGAGGTAGGGACACAGCAGAGAGAGAGAGAGGGGAGGTGGTGAAATGGTAATGAATGAAGAATTATTATGACAACCTTAACAAGAACAAGTGTGGAGATTATATCATGGGATTTTGGAGTAGGAGTGAAGCCAAAGTTATGTATGATTTAACCATGCTTTCTCTTCTTTATTGCAACTCAATAGGGCTGCAAGTAGCAAGCTTCACATCTTGGCCTCCTCTTCTTCTTTTTGCAAATAAATTAACATGAATGGTTGTTACTCCACATTCTCATAATGGTAAATATCTTATTTTTGGCAAAAACTTGCGTTAGACACGTCTAAACGGTTTAGGCGGATTTTATCCATATCCAAATGGGTTCACCCATCCCAAATAGGGTTTATTAATCCCCAATTAGAGTATATTAGATGGATTTAGCTTAAGTTAATGGATAAAAGTCGCCTAAACCGTTTAGACGTGTCTAACCGGAGACATTCTCCTTATTTTTTAATTTTATATATTTTTTTTCAACATTTCATAAATGACTAGGTATGATGAATGTCGGTATAGTTGTAAAACTCGGCCTAGTAGACTTTTTAGATGTTAGAAGACCCTTAATTAACATTTACACGCTGTCTAGGCGAGTTAGGCGTTCGATTTGGTGTTGTTTAGTGCAATACCCTACTTAAATATTCGACTAGCACTTGACGAATTTCGCTAAGATAGTGGTATGAGAAATGATACACATAAAAATACCTAGTCATATTTTAGGAGCTAATTAATTTGTATAATCATTTATGTGATACTAAAATGTATGACTATAAATTTGATTAATTTTTTAAGTAATGTAATATGCAAACAAAATCATAATTCAAGGTATACCAAATATTGTTTATAAAATTAGATTCCATGTATATATATTTTTTAAATGTATGATTATACCAAACAATTTGTGGTGGCCCATAATGTATCAAATGAATATTCTACTGTCAAATTGTCATCCAACTTTCATGAGGGAAATCATTAGGTGAAAAAAAGGTTTTTATTAAATTATGATAAAGTCAATGTTGCTATCTCTCTTTCATTTCTTTCTTTTTTTAAAAAAAATCTTTTTATCCATAACTGCAATTATAGTCATTATTAAAAACAGGTAACTCATGCTTTCAGCCTAGTTAAATCAAACAGTTTTAAGATTAGCATAACAATGCTTACTATTTTTTCACAAACATTTTTATTATATTATAATAACTACTATGAAAATAAAAACTAATCATTACATTACATTACATAGTTGATCATAACCAACATGCATCAACAAATAGCGTAAATAAAAATATGAAATCACAAATCCTAATTATGAAATAAACAATCAAAAGACGACTCAATTATTAGTTAGAACTTAAGCTAAACACTATTAAAAAAATTGTAAACCCTAATCATAAACGGTTATTTATAAAATTAAACTGAAGCATGCATTGAATAAAGGAAAAATACATAAATTTATCCAAAAAGTTTTCACGTCTCGGAATTTTATCCAAAAAATATTATGTTTGTGAATTTTATCCAATTTAACTGAAGGTAATTCTTTTTTTAAACGATGAATCATTCATTAAATTCCACGTAGTATCCAAGTCGCACCCAACTCACGTCCACGTAAATTATTAATGAGTTTGACACTACGCGGAATATAACGGGTGATTCATCATAAAAAAAATTTATTGTCAATCTCTTGGATAAAATTTCCAAACAGGAATTTATTTTTGATAAAATTTTGGATAAATACATAAAACTCTTTTGAATAAAATTCCCGCACAGATAAAAATTTTGATAAAATTGCGAGTAGTAAAAACTTTTTTGGATAAAATTCCGTGTTTTCCCTTTACTAAAACTAAAAACAAAAATATGCTAGTAAGGGCAAAAATGAAACTAAAGAAGAAGTGAATATGAAGAGGAGCCAAAAAAAAAAAGTTTATACTTATATTTAATTTTATTTTTTGTTATGTAAAATTTAATGAAACCTTCTTAGAATAAATTTATCAATCTACCACTAATTGAATCGGTTTGGGACAGACAATAGTGTTTAAATTAAGTGATATTTTTTCAAAGAGCTTATAACCAAACTATTTAATTTCTTAGAAATGAAAATAATGATGCCTGCCAATTTTAAAATTGACATCTCAACTCCTACAGGAAAAGAACTGCTGTTGGATGGGATTAGTGGAAATAAGCTGAAGAGTCATTTATCTCACTGCAGTGTGTTTTAAGCTTAAATTCTGCTTTATGAAGGTTGGAGAGCATAAGTTTGTTACCAAAAAAGCTAAAAAAAAGTCATGTTTTCAATTCTTTGTACCAACTATTTAAGTTTTATCCAAGCTATAAAAATATATTTTTCGGCATAAAAAATCTGACGGAACATGCTGGAAACCCCGTCGTTTGATTTACAACGTGTCATTTTTTTAATATGACATGAATTTCCGGCATGCCCTGTCAGTTTTCTTATGCCGGAAAATTTATTCGTCATAGATTTAAATTGATGTTTTGCCTGTTAATTGATGCTAAAATTGAAAAAAGATTAATATATATATATATATATATATATATATATATTAATATTGATATTGTTGGTGCTTGGTTTATTATATTGACATTTAAATGAAATTAAATATCCTGTAATATAAGCAACTTTAAATATGCCTATTTTAGGAAAATTACCTCCATAATTAGGGAAATTGAAAACTTCACATTTTTTTTTTGGAAAATGTTGGACCCATTGAGATGTCAATACGTCATGCTCATATTTGTGTGTTTACATGATTGGATTTTGGAAATGTGGAGTCTGTGGTTTGATGTGTTTATGTTAAATGGTATAGTTGGTGGAGTCACGATTTCACGACAGAATATAATCGTAGTTTAGAATTCAATTCATACTATTGTTTGATATTGGGATTCATCACGTGTGCATAACAAATGTGACTGAATTTTTAAAACATTTGATGATATATAAAATGCAAGTTTTAACTTATATATATGTAACCAATTAAATATGGTATTGTTGAAGTAATAATGTGTATGATAATGGAATTTGGCCATGGTTATTGAATAATTTTAGTAGTTGGGCCAAACGATTATGCCCCTTTAAACTGAAATATATATAAGGATATATATATACAAATTCAATTTATTAAAACTGAAATAGATATGTTGTGCTCAAAATTATTTAGGCCGGATTATTTGATTAAAAACTAAGTATGAATCATAAATGATCATTTACATCATCAAATAAAAATTTATAACTAATAAGATTACATTTTAAATTATGTGATGAATATATAAAGATTAAATATTTTTTAAGGATAGAGATTCTAAATCGATAATATTATTATTTATCTTCCCCTTATTAAGAAATTACAATTTCAATTAAGTTTGGATTTTTAACTTGAGAAATCAAAATAGCATCCGCGTCAGACATCTCACGGTATAATCACACGGTAAAGAATCCTCATCAACGGCTCTCAATCACTCCCGCAATCCACACGGATCCTTATCTAGAACCGTCAATAAGAATTCTAATCCAACGGTGGGAAATCGATGGAAAATAACTATATAGCAACCTCACCAACATCTCGCTATCATTCAAATTTTTTTATTTCCAATCATCACAACAGAGGCGATAAAAAAAAAGGAAAAAAAAAAAAAAACTCAGCAAAGGGTGAAAATGTCCGGCAGAGGAAAGGGCGGCAAGGGTTTGGGCAAGGGCGGCGCCAAGCGTCACCGGAAGGTGCTGAGGGATAACATCCAGGGCATCACGAAGCCGGCAATCCGCCGCCTGGCGCGTCGTGGTGGCGTGAAGCGGATCAGCGGCCTGATCTACGAGGAAACGCGTGGAGTGCTGAAGATCTTCCTCGAGAACGTCATCCGCGACGCTGTTACCTACACCGAGCACGCTCGCCGGAAGACCGTGACGGCGATGGACGTCGTTTACGCGCTCAAGAGGCAGGGACGCACTCTCTACGGCTTCGGCGGCTGAGTGTTTGGGCGCTAGGGTTTCGTTAGTTGTCAATTTAGTGCTTGATTTTGGTTGTGTGTGAAGGTGGCAGTATCGTTGTATGCTTGGTTTTTCACCAGTAAAGTGGAAAACTGCTATATAAATTTTAATTCTCTTTTGGATTAATTGGGTCTTGTATTCTGGATTTAATTCTGAAATTATGTTGAATTCAAACAGTGATATCCAGAGATTGTTGCAAGTAGCTGATAGTTTGCTAATAACTATTTCAATTACTACATAATTTATACTGTAGTGCAACAAATAATTAATGAGGATATCTGGATCTGGGTTCCAAAACCTGACCCTACCCGTACCCGTATACATAAGAACGGATTTGGATCCTAAACAGAGCACATGGTACTGTGCTCTAAACAATATTGGTTTTGAAATTTTTTTTTTTAAAAAAAATTATTTTCCTATATTATTATACCCTCCATTCTAGTTTCATTGTCCCACATTTTTTATTTAATTGTCTTGTTACTAAAAAAGTAATTTTTTTATGTTCAATAATAAAATATTAATTTCATTCAATTTACTTGATCAACCCAGGACAATTAAATTGAGACGGAGGAAGTATTTGAAGTTTTTGTTTTGTTTGAATTGTAGTGTGCTTACTGTATTTTGGAGTTTCATTTTATTTGATTTCGGTTATTTTTGAAGGGGAAAATGGCGGAAATTAAAGAATTATTTGATTCGCGGTTTGAATTGCATTGTCTTCTATCAATGATTTACCGAGAAAATGGCAAAGAATATGTTCTCTCAGAGATCCGACTGCAAATGAAATCTTCAAGAATCGATAATTATTTCAAATAACTATTGCTTTTGTCTTTGGATCATGTTAAACTTTTTATAATTTTGTAAGGAGTTAAAATAATAAAAAAGGTTCAATACGACGTCATTTTGAGCACATCACCATGCATATTTTTTTTTCCAACTGTAGAGATCCAAATTAGGGGTGTATATGGTTTGGTCCAAACCGGCCAAACCGAAATGATTTGGCCGGTTTGACAAGTGCAAAAATCGGCCGGCCGGACCGTAAGTTTCAAACCGTATTAATTGGTTTGGTTCATGGTTTGAGTAGAGAAATCGGCCGTCTGGACCGGACCGGACCGTTTATATTAATAGTAAATATTTAGATTATATTTTATACTAAAAGTGTAAATATAGTACATTTAGTATGGTGATTTTATTTAAACTTTGCTTTTTAAGAGGTATGAGTTCAAATCCTCTATGCAACATAGTATAATTTTTATTTTTTTTTTCATACATTTTTATTTATTTTTAATCTCATTTTAATTCTTTTTCTACATTTTATTTATTTTCTGAAATCTAAAATAAACCTTAAACTATCAAACATTCCAATCTCACAATTTTGTTCAAATGTCTCTCTTTACCCTTATTGTCTTCTCTATTCTCTGGTCAAGTTTCATCGTTATCGTATCTTAATAATTTCACCTTACTATTATTTTTGAGAATGTGATATGAACTATTATTTTTTTGATGTCATTAATTGTTTGTTTTTATTAAGATTGTCTCGTACTTTGACGATTAGAGCCACTATTAGTTTTTTTTTAATTTCTCAAATAAATTATAGCTAAAAAGAGATTGTTCTACGTTTTTTATTTTGACCGTTAACGTCGTATTTCAAACCGTTAAACCGGCCGAACCAAACTGTTATATTTGATTTGGTTTGGTTTGATTTGAAATATTAATTTTGGCCGGTTTGGTTTGAAAATTTTTCAAACTTTATTATTTGGTTTGGTCTATACTTCAACCCTCAAACCGGCCAAATCAAGCCGGGAATTTTCAAACCTTATTATTTAGTTTGGTCCATACTTCAACCCTCAAACCGGCCAAATCAAACCGTGTACACCCCTAATCCAAATCCCATAAGAGCTGCTTTAGATTTTTTTTTTTTTTTTGTATCGCGGCTCGAAATGTTAATTTCAACTACTCGAGGGACCAAAGTGTAAATTAAGCCAAATCTCATTTCACCTATTAGAAAATGGAGAGGGATTCTAGAATTCGCGACGCCGTCACATTTTTCTGGATTCGCAGGTACTCTCTCTTTCTCGCTCTAGAATGCTCTATTTCCTGATTCAGTGATTCTAGGAGGTTAGTGTGTGTTTAATACCTTATGCAAACGTGAGTTGGAATTTTTTTTCCCTGGTTTAAGGCTTTAGTTTTTTTAGGATTTGATTTTGGTTTCTAATGAATTTATTTGTTAGACTAGCTTATATGCTTTCTAGGTTTCAATCTTCAGTACAGATCTAATATATGAATGTCCAGTAAAATTCTTATATCAGAGCCATGTTTTCTAGTTTCGAGCTGCTAATTTGATTAGTGTATACTTTATTTCTAAACAGTCTGTAGAAATGGTGTTTTTGAGATGATATGGAATTTTGGATGTTGATTTCTGGAAGGCTGAGTTTTTAATTCATTACTACTGAGATATAATTAGGTATTTTAGCAAAACATTGGAAACATTAAAGATGTTGGAACAAATTGCATTGTTATATGAAGGAAGGGACATGGATTAAGAACTGGTCATTTTTTGTGCAGAGAATAGTCAGAAAAGAGTTTCAGAAGTATGGCTAAGCATCATCCTGATTTGATCATGTGCCGGAAGCAACCAGGAATCGCCATCGGAAGGCTGTGCGAGAAAGATGATGGCAAATGCGTGATATGTGATTCCTATGTGCGCCCTTGCACGCTTGTGCGGGTGTGTGATGAGTGCAACTACGGTTCTTTTCAAGGCCGGTGTGTTATATGTGGTGGGGTGGGGATCTCGGATGCCTACTACTGCAAGGAGTGCACGCAGCTGGAAAAGGACAGGGATGGTTGCCCCAAGATTGTCAATCTGGGGAGTGCGAAAACTGATCTCTTCTATGAGCGAAAGAAATACGGCTTCAAGAAGAGATGATGATGATGGCAGTTTCTCTGTGCCTTTCTTATTATGACTATGATCTCTACTATATTTGAAGCATTCTCGACACAATAGATACTTCCAGGGATAATCGGTGAATTTGTGATGGGAGATGGGATTTTCGTAATGCTACTAACATGCACCATGCTGTTATGACAATGTATGAATTGATTTGTGGTTGAAAATGTATGGTACTTGAAGTTAAGTTTTTCGTATTTGCAAAATGATGTTTGTTTATTCGTAATATCCTTTCTTTTCTCCAAACTTATGTGAATCCAGTGTGATTGATTGTAGTGAAGCTATTCTTGTGTCTAACTGTTCATAGGCAGATGCACAAGTTTCTCTGATTGCTTTGGCAAAAAGCTGAGCTTCTTTGCTGCACAACTCCTGATGGGATCTCAATATAACAACGGCATACCTATCCGATGAAGTAGAACAGGTACATTTGTTTATGTTTTCGTCTTTAGACCATGTTCCTGCTCCAGAAACTGATTTATTTGTGGGAGGGATTATGCTGACCTGTGAATACTCCAACTCTTAGTCCATGAACAACACTCTCCCTTCTAGAAATTTAAGTCTTCTGGATGGTAGGAACTAGGAAGGCTGTTGCTAGGTGTAAGTGACTTTCGTGGTGAATGCATCTATACCTTCAAATTTATTTTTGTCATTTGCATTTTCCCTTTTTTTTCTGGTGAATGCAAGATAGCTATCCACCATTCATTTGATAGAAGATAACCATGATTTATTGATAGAAAAGATACATGGCCTGTCCATAACATCTTGCTCTTATAAGATATCTTCTCCTCCCTCCTACTTATCTTTTACTATATCAATGGTGTTTTGAATTGTGTATCAGAACTCTGATGTTCTTACTCGAATATTTTTTGCCATTTTGTGCATCAAGATTAGAGATTCTTCATTGGCATTTTTGTAATGAGGTGGGAACAAAAGACTAATTTCCTTGATTTGAAGGAGATATATGAACCTCATTGGTTATGAATAAATTTGTTGGACCATGTAAAGATTGTGAATTAGTTTTAAAATGCGTGCATCGATGCGTGCATCAAGAGTGATGCGCGCATCGCATATGGAATTTTGCATCGGGATGTGTGATGCGTGCAGGTGCCGGGATGCGGTGCTGATGCGGCCGCTACGAGCTGATGCGAACTGATGCGTGATGCGATGGATGCGAGCGCATCATGGTTGAAAGGCAAGAAAGGGAGGAAGAATTACCAATTTATATAATTTATATGAATTTTATAATAATAACGCATCCTTTAAAAAAATTCATGTATATGGTTTAATAACTTTATTCTAAATAAATTACTACTTTGTAGTATTTTTATTATATTTATGAGATAGTAACACATTGCATATAGATTTATTCAAAATAACCAATCAATAGTATAATTTCACTAAGTTTTTCATAAATAAATATCAACCCCAAATAAGATTTTTAAGTTCATGATTTTAATATTTTTATTCTGAATGCATTACTAATTTATACTAGTTTTTATGTTAATGATTTAAATAACTTTATTTAAAATAAATTAATATTAATGATATATTTTTTACATAACCAATGATATAATTTACAGAATCTTTCATAATAAATATTAAAATCTTTTATTTGAAAATAACCAATAATATTAAAATATCTTTTCTAAAAATATCTTATTTACAGAATAATGTTGACATGAGTTTTTGAATGTATTGTGTTTGCTATCATTTTGTGGATTATTTGTTTATTGACTCTATATATATATGATTTTTACTTGATTTATCTACTCTTGAAATTGTAAATTTGAATAATAAATATAATGTAAATATTATTTATATAGGTTTTTATTAACCGTCGCATTTTATCCTTGATGCGCTCGCAATCGCATCCCGCATCATCGCATCGGGTTTTGGGGTCTCATCGCAACACCTCGCATCTCGCATTTTAAAACTAAGATTGTGATAGAACATATAGTAATTTGCGAGTGCTATGGTGAGTTAGGTAGAAGATGATTCAACGTGCTTGTTGCATATATCATCGCCAGAAGGATAATCTGACAAACAGCGGTGTATCCAGAAATTTATCGTAGCATATATCTTTGCCAGAGGATTCTCTGGCAAATAGTGGTTGATCCAAATTTTATTGTATGAGGCTATATCATGTTTTCTTTACAAAAAAAAATTTCAAAATTGAGAAAAACTGAAAAAAACATTATCTATATTTTCAGTCCCATTGTATTCTTTTATTTTATTTAGCATATTTTTCTCACTCACAAACATTTTCAACGTGAAAATAAGGAGGTTATGCATAAAAATATTGGATGAATATATCATTAAAATAAATTAAAAAAAATTCGAATTTTGTATTTGTAAATCTGCCATTGCTGACAACACCGGCGCTACCTTCGTCTACACATATGTCATCGTCTCCATTTCTCGACGCACATGTTACCTTAATTCCGACATAATGTCATATGCCTTCTTACAAATTTTATTTCCTACAAGTTCCTCTCAGCTTTCATTCATTCTAGAAGCATCTTCAATTATCCATCAATTTCACATTTGTCACCTAATTTGTACCTCTAAACCCTTTAAATAACAATTGTCCGAATCCCTAAAAACAAAAGAAAAAGGTATTTTGAGCGCAGATAAATCTAAAAAATTGCAAAAAAAAAAGAAAAGAAGAAATAATGGAGATGCGGGGTATCGATCCCCGTACCTCTCGCATGCTAAGCGAGCGCTCTACCATCTGAGCTACATCCCCATTTGAAACTTTTGATGATTTTATTTTATTTATTATTACTATAGAGTTGATAGATTTAAAAGATAAAATACAATCATAAAAAAAAGTGACGCGTGATATTTGGATGAAAATTTATCAAATATGAGTAAATCAGATTTACCACTTGTCAAAAATATTATCATATCATATCTGGTCACTATAACAAGAGCTATACGTGGTATGCATGCGAATATATACAAACTAATTAATTTCATAAATTTGTTAACGATGATGTCGCGTTGTGAATTTTCAACCTATGTATTAGGACGAAGCTTGTCATGAAAGAGCCTTTAATCAATCATAGGCGGTAAAGTATTCAAAATAATTGGATTGAGACATTTATACAAATTAATTAATTGGTGTCGGGTATTTTATTATGATTATGATTATGATTATGATTATGAAATGAAGAAAAATATGTGGTTTTGGTCTAGCGGTGGTCCACCCTCCACCTCTTCAATTTTTTCTTTAACTACTCACACTCACTGTTTTAACTTATAGTCATGATTAGTCAATTACACTATATACAAATCATATACTCCATCCGTTCTCGTATATTAGTCTCGTATTTCTTTTGTCTGCTTTGATATATTAGTCATATTTTCTAAAATAGCACTTTTTATTATATTTACTAATATATTATTAATTTTATTACATTCACAAATATTAATTATCGTACACGGTTTATGGATTATTATCCATCCATAACTTGAAAAATATATCACTTATTAATTTTAAATTATAAAAATGGATTTTCAATTACGTACATACTTTACTTTGGTCATAAAATTTTCAATTTAAGAATACAACTGAAAAAACTCAATTTTTTATTGACCACCCACAGTTGAATAATGTTTAATTAATATCCATTTTGAAATAGTTCACATCATGATATTTAAACAATATTATCCGTTTTGAAATATTTTCCCACCAACCAATTAAATTAATCCAAATAGTAAAACTCCCATAATTCGGAGTAGATTTTCAATTTCATGTATTGAATAAAAATACTAGTTTTCCAAAGTCATTATTCATATAAATATATCTTCAATTCACAACTACTGCAATTATACTAAAAAAACGGCTATTGAGAGCAAACCAGTAGATTCAAAATTTTTATATAAGGGTTCTAGTTGATTTTACCTACATTATTGAATAAAAAAAATGTTTTGCACTCTTCTACATTTTGAGTCCACTTTTTTCCTTATTTTCGAATTTCAATCCCATTTTTTTTCTTTATATCCTTATATATTAAAATGAAGAACTTTTGGGACTCCTTCCTATATATATCCGCAAGTTACTACAGCCTCTTATGATATAATTGAATAAAGAATATTACATGTAAGAATATTTTTAATAAAAAAATCTTGGACTATATTTCCTAAAAAAAAAAAAAAAAGGAGAGACAGAAAATAAAAATGAAAAGTGGGGGCAGAATATTTAAGAGATGAAGAGACAGAGCAGTGTGGACTGGAATTTCACAAAGTCAAAAAAACACAGCTGCGTGCTTCATTCATTCATTTATTACACAGAATTTTCTGACATCAATTTGTACACACACATAAACTAAATCCTTGTATTTATATTCTTTCATTAAATATTCGATCTCTCTCTGGGTCGGTGGGTTTCCATCATTTCATGCTTCCATTCTAAAATTGTAGCTACTTTATATGATATGTATTTTAACATAAGCTTAACGATAAGATTTATTAATCCCTCCATCCTGGTCAAATTGTCCATTTGACCGGGCACGATAACCAATACATGTAAGTGGTAGTGGGAGTTAATGAGATGAATATTTTATTGATGAGTGTAGAGAATTTACTATTTTAAAAAAGTGGACTAATACTGTAGGACAGACGAAAAATGAAATGTGGACAATTTACTTGGGACGGAGGGAGTATCATTTTTTATGCATTGTAGATAACATATGTAGGGTTAGAGCATCGTAGAGACTCTTTGAGTTTAATACTTTATACATGCATTAAAAAAAATAAAACCTAAAAGCAAGTGGGGGTGGACGATCGCGAGATCGATCGTAAAATATGGAAACAATGGCGTTGATGATCTTGAAATTAAAAGATCGTAGTGAAATTTATCATTGTCATATGCATATTACTAATGGCTTACAATTTGCAAGAAAAAGAATTGTAGGAAACGAAATTCTGATATTAGTATGTTATTATTCGTTTTGGATCGAATAAATCTGCGCCGTTTTATTTTTGGGCATTTACCCAAAATTAAAGTCTCGTACTAGTAGAACTATATAGACTTTTATATTCAAAGAATTATATTCCATCCGTTTCAATTATGTGGTTCAAGTAACTATTTTAGGGTGTTCCAATTATATGGTTTATATTTAGAATTTTTTTCTCTAGTAATTTACAATTACACCCTTGAATAAACTTTGGAAAATGAGAATATTAAGTGTAATATAAAAAAAAATGAGAGGTTAATTAATACTTTTGATAAGGGTAATGTCGAAAACTTATTTAAATATTAAATACTTTTTGACAAACGTACAAGATCAAATTAAATCATATAATCCGAACTGGTGGAGAATATTTTTTTTTCCTATATGTGAAACATGAGTTTGTTAAACCAAACTAGAATAGTTAATTGAACAATTAATTAACTACCATTTATTTTTATGTTCCCAACTTTGAATCAAAGAAAAAAAGTTCCAATGTGAACACGAAGATTAATTTCTCCACATCTGCAGTGTGAATCCAAAAACTCTCAAATACGCGTCCATTTCCTCCTTCTCCACTCTCACTACCCAACATTTCATCTCATAATTTCTATCAAATTTCTTCTCAAATATCAATTCATCTCCTCTCCCACTTTTACAAATCATTTCACTTTTTTCATATCCATGTAGTTTTAAAAAAAATTTTTTAAAAAAATTCAAACTCTCAAGAATCATGCCGAATTCATCTGAAACAACTGCCACAAAATGCTTCTCGTCCATCCTAAGCCGGCTGCTGTGCTCCGGCGGACTGCCAACGCATCCGTCGGAGCATTTCATCGAGTCGAATACTATGAAGCTCAAGACTTTGGACCCCGGGAGCGATGAAAACGCAAAGCGGGGTCCGAGCCCGGGAGTGGTGGCAAGGTTAATGGGGCTGGAGTCGTTCCCGGCGGCGCCGCCGCCGAAGGAGAGGACGTTGGGAGACTTTTTCATCAGGAGTAGGTCAGTGAACTCCATCGATTTTCTCTCGCATCTCGATCCGACCAAACATGGGAGCCGCCGACATCGGAGAGTCCGAACCTCGGTGTCGTTTCGCGAAGGGATGAGTGATGAGTATGCTAGTGTGGTGTTGCTGTTGGAGGAAGAGTTGCAGGGGATGATGGAGGAGGAGAGGAGAGAGAAGAAGAATGTGAAAAAGAGTGAAATTCAAGAGAAAAGAAAATCTGTGTGTGGGAAGAAGGTGGAGAAGATGGGGGGTGGTGGAAGAGAAGTTTCTAGAAAGTTCGTTGCAGGTGAAGGGTTTGAGAAGAAGGGTTTGAAGGAGAGAAGGTTGAAGAAGAGGTGTGAGGAAGAAACATTGAAAAAGAGAGGGAAGAAAACTAAGGTTTTGGATCATAAATTGAATTGTGATTTCAAGAAAATACAAAATGGAAGCACTGCATCAGGTATATTTAAATTAATTTTTTCAATATATTTTGATTGAATTTATTTGTTATGGCTCTTTTGATTCCTACATTTTCTTGGATATATAGATTTTTGGTACACTATATGCATATATAAATATCATTAATATTTGTTAGCACTTGCCCTACATAGATATTTGGAGTATTATCGATTAAGGACATGATAAATATTTTTACCTATCTATTTAGGATCTGAAAGATGAAGATATTAATCCATGATCCGATATTGAATTCCTGGATTGAGAATTTTATAATTTTTCGACTCCTTAATAAGTAATCTTTGGTAGTATCTTTCATGCTCTGGATTGAAATGAGAATTCATCTTTAATTTGGTCCTAAATTTAAAATTAACCTAAAATTCGGATCTGAATTGATAATCTTCTGATATTTTATTACATTGAATTATTTGATTATGATCATTGTCTTGATTTATGACTTCATCCAACTATACAATGTAGTTACATGGATTATTACTCTAAAAGATTTTAACTTTTTAAGATAATCTGATACAAAGTTTTATATTTTATAGAATTGTTTTTTTTCTTTCTTACATACCAAATCCAAAAATTATAACTAGGGCTAATATCAAAGTCCATGAACATATTTCAGAGAAGGCAAGAGGAGCAAGTTCAAGAAAAAAACCACCATCTCAGAAAGCAAAAGCTGCAATTTGTGAAAGTGTGGAGGTGAGACCCATTATTGCTGAGAAAAATGAAACAAAAACGAAGATAAATGAGAATGGTTACTACACAAAAAAGATGGTGGATGAAATCTGCAGGCTGAATGAAGAAGTTGTGAGAGAGAATTGGATTGATTATGGGAGGGAGGTGAAGTTCGAGGATTTTGAGGATTTGTGTCAACTCTTTGGGCAAGAGATTCTTGAAGGCTTGTTGAGACAGTTTGTAGATGATCTTGTTCTACATTTTGGACAGCAAATTAAGGTTGGTTATTAATTAATATTTGATCCAACTTTGTTGATATTAACTTTGGTAGGAAGAATTTGTAGTTTTTTGAATGGCCCTAGCTAGAATTAATTGTATGGAATATTTTGATAGTCATGTTATTCTCCACGATGATAATATTAATTTTCTAGTGCAAATGTATTTATATTATTTGTAAGATTTTAATAGATGATGGTCATGTATAATATGGCAACACGAAAATGTGTTGCTTGTGTATCAATTTTAATATATATTGATATAAAATGAATAGGTACCTAATTAAGTGATTAGTAATATTTAAATATAAAATAGAGAAAGGAAATATAAATTTTCCGACAGATAAATTTTGTAAATCAACTAAGAAATCATGAAATTACTCCAAGATCCGACTTCTAATTAGATTTGGCTGATGTTTATTTTCGATTTGGATTTAAATGATGGTTTAATATTATGTAATTTGAATATAGAAGAAAGAATAATTAAAAATATTTCTCTAAATTCCACTAAAGAATATAGTTGTTTTTCTCGTCCAAAAAGAGCCAAATAAGATTATATTGTCATTGTTATTTTTTTTGAATACTTTTTATTTTTATAATATCAAAAGAGTGTTTTTGTTTTTTTTTTCTCTCTTTTCAAGTTTTCAAGATAAACACATTTCACTACAAAAACCATAAAATTTTCAAGTTTTCGAAACCTTCGAGACGCAACTACAAAATTTTAAGGTGGACCGGACCGATTTGTGATGATTGGATTAGCCAATAATCGGTACCCAATAAAATAACTTAAATTTATTTTTTTAGGAAAATTTTTTGCGACGGGCCAATTATTCAGTGACTAGGACTTTTGCGATGAAAAAAATCCGTCGCTAAACTCGTTTAGCGACAGAATTTTATGTGATTCGCGACGAAAAATTCCTTCACGAATTCGCGTATTTTTTGTAGTGTTTTAATTCGTATTCTATTTTACTATGTCTATGCAAATGAAATTTATTATTCATCTTTTCGTGAGCTATGTACTATTCAAACAACATAAACTTTATTACAAAATATATATCATTGTTGTAAATCATAGTAATCCTAATCTAACAATAAATGTAATTAAGGGGGATGTATGAGTAATTAATTTTATGGTAGCATAAATATTTATTGGGCTTAAAGATTTGAAAAGACACATGGATTATTTACTTTTGTTGGTGCATTTGGCAAAGCCCATGTCTTATAAATAGGCCAATTATATTTTTCTTACCTACTATATTTTTTGTTCATCTTTTTCATTAGTTAGAAAAGGTGGGTCATCTTATACAAAATATTATAATTATTATTTGGATAATTAGATATTAACATAATCGCAACGATCCAATGTGAAGTCTGTAATAATATTATACTTATCTTAAGATTTCAAATTCCTCATTCTTAAACGGAGATAAACAAAACCATGTTGGAGCTTGCCAAAAGAATTTGAGGTTCCAGCTTGTTAGGAATTAAGTTTTTAGTTCTCTCTTGAATTTGATGTTTTGATATGTCAAAATTTATTTTAGCACTAAATTTTTAGAGTTCTTTAATGTAATGTGTGTATAGGATTGTTTGAGTTGCAATAGATTTTAGGTGCTGAAGACCGAACAAAGAAAATACTCGAGATTTGAAGAAATGTTCGTGCGTGAAACTTAGTTTCACTAAGTATGGCCAATGCCTATACTGAGTTTGGGTACTCAGTATAGAGATTACCATACTGACTTATGAGAAGTCAGTATGAGGGTTGTCTATACTAACTATGGAATGTCAATATAGAGACCTTATTTCGTAAGCACGCGAAACACAAGGCAAATTGATCGAAGTCAGACTTAAAGTGTATTTAATGCTAAGTAAAAGTTAGTACGAGGAAGTCCCATACTTGGATTCCTTAGACTGAAACTGAGTCTGACAAGAGTACGTAGAAAATACTAGGAATTACAACCTTTTCAGAGCAGAGTAGACCTACCAAAGGATGGTTGTGATTTGATTGTTCAATCTTGTCTCTAAGACTATATTTATGGGTCTAACGGACATAATTTCAAATGTCCGAGGAATCTCCTATAAATAGTCCAACAGTTCGAATGAAGAACTAACGAGAATCTCTCAAAAAGCTAAACCGACACTCTGACAGTCTTTCTACTCAAAAGCTCTCTGTTATTACGTGATTCTGTTCACGAGACTTGAGTTTCCAACTCAAGTTAAACATTATGTGCTTCTGTTTATAAGCAGGAGGCTGAAGCTTTAAAGCGAAGCTATACTTTGGTGAATATTACTTTTCGAAGTAATTTTCATAGCAGTCATTGTTCTACTCTGGAACACTGATTCTCACGGGCATCTGCAAACAAAGGTGAATTCTGGGAAGAACGTCCAAACATCCAACCTACCGAAGGTTGCAAGGTGCGTTCTCACTTCAAACTGAAGACCAAGTCAGCAAGGAGTTCCTATGCGAGTGACAATAGCAAATCGAAGGACGGAGTGCCGACGAGCTGTTCATAGATCGTAAGGAGGCTTGTATCATACTTAGTGGATTCCCGATTAATTTCAGAATAGTGGAAGTAGGATTTTAAGTCGGAACCACTATAATATCTTGAGTCATTTACTAGTTTTCATTTAAGATTCAACATACTTAAGTTTCTCATACTTACTTTGAAACCTTCAATAATTGTCTAAATATTGAAGTGTATACATGTGAAACTTACTTAATAACCTATCTGAGCTTAACTTACATTTAGTAACCCGAAACTGAGTTTCAGTCAGTTTCGGAGAACAAGTGCAACTTAAACTTACTTTCCATTGCATTATACATTCTCTGATTTCTGGACCAACAAAGCTCGATCTCGATTCGAACGAGATTTATAGTACTCCCTCCGTCCCGGTGAAGTAGTCCCTTTTCTTTTTGGCACGGGAATTAAGGGTTGTGAGTGTAGTGGAATTAATATTTTATTGGTGAGTGTGAAAAAGGTTGCTATTTTAGGAAAATGAGACTATTCTATGAGACAAACAAAAAAGGAAAGTGAGACTACTTCAATGGGACGGAGGGAGTATTATTTTTATTTCAATAAATTTTTTTTATTGTTCACATGTTATAGATTACTATATAATTAAATAATAAATTAAAGAATAAAAATTATATTATATTAAATTTGATAGGACTCACGAGCATAGGCGAATCTATATAGTCAATTGGGGTATATTTGCATCCCAATTTTTTTTCATTTTTATTAAATATGTATGTTTATTATTTATATATATTATTTATATAATTTTATATATAATATATCCTTAATTTATTCTATTTAAATATTATACTCCGGTTTTAAATTTTTTTGATCCGACACTGCTAAGAAGCATAATAATTTGAATCAAAATTTGATAAGGACTCAACTCAATAAATTAATTTTAAGTACTTTCGAACCATCTTCAAATACTGGAGAAGCCAGCCTTTGGTTGGGGGCTGTCGACCGTCCGGCCGACCGGAATTTCTTTTAGTTATGTTTAAGATGAAATTATTAAACTCGATCAAATGTGATATGGTTAAGCCCTTCGGAACTTCAAGTCTGCCTCCACCCTGACTTCAAATAACTCATGAGAAATAGATTTTAAGCTTCTAATCATCCCTATCCACAACAATTTTTTTTTTAATTTTTTATTTTATGGAACCTAATTTCAGTAATTAGTGAAGAATGGATGTGATGTGAGCGCATACATTTTTGCATTCAATAAATGCTTAATCACTTCATTTGACTAAAAGCCTTTTTATCTTTTCCAAGATCTGCATATTTGGTGACATAAAATCCCCTAATCATGGCTTACATCACGATGCAACTTCACCAATCCAAATTCTTGAAATCCAATTCAATATCTGTAGGAAAAAAATAATTTTATAAAATTCCATTCAAGTCGAACATTAATCATAAAATGGAGTAAAATCAATTCAAACACTATTCCACAAATAACATAGAAAATACCGAATTAGCAACTTAAAAAATCATATTCAAATATATATATTTATACAAAAATTTTACGTACCTAACACGGACACGTGTTAATGTTTTAAATAAAATTTTATTTATTTAAACTCATAAATCCATATGTCTTTGTAAAGTTTGAAACTGTGACCTTTTGGCCTAGGCAAAATACTTTCACTACTATACCTAAACGAGAGGACAAACACGTGTTAATGTACCTATAAGTAATGTGTCAATAAAATATTAATGGTAAGGTCACTTTTAATTATTATTGCTATCAATGTTATATCGACACACCACTCGGTGGATAGGTGATCATCCTTGTGTATCTATATAGAATGATGATTCCATATTATAAGTGAGTTTATATTAACTAAAATGAATCCACAAAAATCAATTGTCCTGATTAAAATTTATTTTAATTCATATGATTAACAGCTTTATATATCATGCTTAAAATATATTGTGCTTAATTTTACATAATATTATGCTTATATTTAATGATTAATGCCTTTTATTTTAGTTGTTAATGTAATTAATCAAAGGGTTCAAATTAATTTTTATTTAAGAAAAAAAAGCACTATTTGCGTGCGTGTTTTTTGTCAAGAAGGTTGTTACATGTGAATTTCTTTTGTAATATGAAATAATATATTTATATATACATTGCTCTCATTAACATTATAATATATTCAAATAACTTATAAAACTATTTAAAACATGAAATTTGTAAACAATGGCAAACACACTTCGCTTAAAAAGTTCTTTTACCAAAGTTCAAATAATAAAATTGCTATGAGTATATAATTGTTATTGATTCACACATGAAACTCTCGACAAATATTATTATTCAAAGTAAAAAACTTCAAATCAAGTCCCAACAAAGATTATTAAAGTCATAAAAAAAGCAAAAATATGTAGGTGTGAGTAAAACCTACCTCGAACTGCAAATCCAATTGAAAATGACAAAGTCTCAGATGAGACGGTCTCATCATTTTTATTGTGAGACGAATTTAATGAAATGATGTATTTTTTTTTATTGCAAATGATGTTTCACTATTTTTATTGTAATATGAGTTTAATGAAATGATGTATTTATTTATTGCAAATGATGTATTTCTTTGTTGCAAATAATATAATGTAATTCTTAAAAATGAAATTATGTATTTAACTTATTAAAATGATGTATTAAGGTCCGTCTCACAATAAAAAATAGTGAAACCGTCTCTCAAGAGACCAACTCATTGAAAATTTTGGAAGTTCCAATTTTTAAAAAATAATTTTGGTTTAAGTTCGATCAAAATAATTAAACTAACTATATGTCCACCCCTCATGAGAGAATTGAATTAGCTCATTAAATCAACATGAATTCATTATCATCCTCTATTCTAAGCATGGTTGTAAAAATTAATATGCACTAATCGGGTGCTTGGGTGGAGTTTAGTGCTTAGACGGTTTAGGCAGGACCAAAACGTTTTATAGGCGCTAATTAATTATTAGTAAGCTAGTTTTTATATTTGATATTTATAATATGTATTTATCAATAAATAAAATATAAATTATATACATTTTATTTTTTAAAAAAAATATATAAAATAGGCCGCCTGAACCGATTAGATAGCACGTAGACCGCTTAGTCAGCTACCTAAGCTGCGCATAGCGAGCTTAGTCGGCACCTAGGCAGATCAGGCGGCCTAGACGATGTCTGGGCGCCGATTACTCGTCAAACCGATTAAATAGAGGGATTTAAGGATAATCAGTTAGGCTAGGATTCTAAGCTTGATTTTCAAGAATAATATCAATATACATGTTATTTAGAATTTAAGCAACATATATTAATCGATTAAATCCAACCATTAATAAAGTTTAATTAATTAATCTCTGTTAATCTTTTTGAGAAGAGCTGTAATAAGAGCATCCCTCCTCACAGCCCTAGCTTCCTCTCTCATCCTCCTCTGCTCCTCCCTCTCTCTCCACCGCCTCATCATCATCAACCTCTCATTCTCCAACGCCTCCATTCTCTGCCTCCACTCCATCTCCCTCTCCCTCCTCCTCCCTTCTCTCTCCTCATAAGCTTTTATCCACCGCATCTCCATCTCCATCTGCTGCCTCATGTATTCCTCCATCACTTCCTTCAATCCATCCACAGTCGATGATGGCGAATCGCTTCCTCCGCTGCTCTCCTTCCTTTTCTTCTTCTTCTCTCGGCCCTCCCCGTCTCCAGCTTCGTTGTGCCGGGAGGTGGCGGCGCCGCCGCTGCCCTCCGCCTCCTGCTGCCACGCCGTTCTTTGCATTCTTGTGTTGAATATCGTTTGCATTTCGTTGTAGAATGGGAATGCTTGTTGCCTCATCTCCAATTCTTGCATCGCTTCACATCCCTAGACATATTCAGTAGCGGATTCAGAAATTTCGGCAGATTATATTTTTATGTAATGAAAAAATCACATAATTATGTAAAATATTAGTTCATAGTAATGATAAATTGTATAAAATTTTTCATACAATAAAATTAATCTCATACTATACAAAAATATAATAATTATTAAGTTAACCATAAAAAGCTTCGATTTCTCTGCATTATCAGCCCCCTCTCATACTCTCTTTATCATTTTCAGCCCATTCGATCTCTTAAAAATTCGCTGATTTATTGAATTATTTCATATAAATATCATATCATTCTATTACTAGAATCGAAAAAAATATGGAAGCCCACCCCATAATATACATAGATCCAGTGTATACATCATATGCATAAAAACTCGAAAATCGGAATAGAGGATCTCATTTACATACATATATACACACATATAATCAAAAAACATCAACTAGGTCAAGAATCGAAAACACGAGGTAGAAAATAGATAAAATTACTATTACATACAAGAAACACGCAGCAAAAACTATGATGAGAGAGAGAGAGAGATTAGGTAAAATAATTAAGGTAAGAAACCTTGTATCGGGTGATGAGGTTTTTCCACTTGCTCTTGCACTGGAGCGGGGTCCGGTTGTACCCAATTTCTTTCATTCGGGCCGAGACGGATTCCCAGAGGAGCTTATTGCGCTTGATTTCGACGAAATTCGGGTCGAGCTCGGCCCGGATCATCAAGAAATCCTGAGTTTCTTGATAGCTCCATTGAGGAACACGATCTAGGGCCACGCTGCCATAAGGGTTTTGGTTTTGGTTTTGGAGTTGGGAAAACCGACCATCATCCATATATACATATATATATATATATTATATATATGTATGTAGTTGAAGATATGTATGAGAATGGAAAATGGTGTGAAAATCTGAATTTCTAGAGGCAGGAGGATAATTCGTCTTTCATGGTTCTTTCTTCTACGACTCTCTCTCTCTCTCTCTCTTTCTGCGTGTATGTATATATATATATATATATATATATTATATATATATACATATATGGGACATGTGTGTTTCTCTCTCATTCGATTTGATTTATTGTGGTGCTGCAGCTGCGCAGACGCAGGAAGATATCCTTCTACGCGGAAACTGATAATTACTATGATTAACAGTGAATTTGCCCTACTAATCTTTTTATGCCTTTCACATTATTTTCATATTGCGTTTTGTGTTGTCACGCTGACACCTTATTACACTGTCTCCTTTTCGTGGACGGATGTAAAACTCGAGTATTATAAAAGCTTAATTATAATATTATAAGATTAACATTATACAGTTTTAATTATATATATATTAAAGAAAATAAAAAAACTCATAAATACTACCGTCCCTATTGGTGGAGTTATAAATTTATAATGAATTTTTTTTTTATATATATTTTTCATTTTGTTGATCATTCTTAAAAATATAATATAATTTAAACATAATAACACATAATATAGAAATCAAAGAATATGTTTAAAACTAAAATAGACCTCGAATGTAATATATTTTAATCATAAACATATAAAATAATAAAATTATAGTATTAAACTATTTTGGTATGTCGTATACTTGGAACTAGGACGAAATAATTATGTATATTTCGTGTACATATAGATATATTTATAGTGAATATTAATATAAATACATGAAATTAATTACATTTTCCTTTTTTTATATTTTATGCAACTGCTCATGACCATACTCTGCTCCAAATCGATTATGGCAAAAACAATATGCATTTACGTTTGGATGGGTAAATTAAGTAAATTTTATTTATGTGGACGAACCAATAAACATATAAGATTAATAAATCGAACTAGATTAATCATATACTACATACTCGATAATTAAAAAAAAGTGACCATTAGATAACATGATGCTATTATTTCTTTGGTAAACAAAATTAATTCAATAAACTACTATGCAAACGATCCGTAATTAACATGATTCATAAAATTAACAAAGTTAATAATAATCAGATAAGGAACAAATTAATTAGAACATGTCATTTTTAGTGTTTTTTCTAGATCCCAATGTTAAAATTAAGAATATTGTTGATTCAGTCCGAAAGATTAATTAATTCTCAATTCAGGATATGAAGAATCACAAAAATTCTTCATTCAAGACTCGAAAATCATAACAATTCTCAATCCAGGACCTCAATATCAAGTCCTGGATTGAGAATCATATGATCTTTTAGATCATGAATTGAGAATTCATCTTTTGGGTTATGAATCAATTATTATACTATCTTTTGGGTTCCGAATCAACAATTCTGCTAAAATAAAAAATATATCGTTTAGTCTTATGATTTATTATGTCACACCATATGTTGTCTAATGAGTCTTATAAATGATGTATTTTATGCTATTACAAAAATATATATTTAAATGATGTATTTCATTATTTGAAATAATATTATAAAATCGTTATTACACGTGTTAATAGACCATAATACAAGAAGAATATATTATAATCTTATTTGGTAAGTCAGAACAAATCTCCTAAATTTCTTCAAATGTATTAATTAAAGTGGTTGATGTATTTTTTTCTTCCTTATTATGTATAATTGAGAACAAGGATAGGTTGAAAATATAAAATTGTATTATGTGAATCTCATTAAATATGAAACAACAACAACAATTTTCTCTTTTTAGTTATGACTGTTTATATTAAATTTATTTTTATTCCTAAATTTAATATTTTTTATGTGAATGTATTCCCCAACATCTTTAACAAAATCAAAAGAGAATATGCATGTATAGTTATGGGTGATTTTTGGTCGAGATGGAAATTTAAATATAAAATAAAAAAATGAATCACCAAATTCAAATAATTAGTTCTCACTAATAGTTTAACATTCTATATTTATAATAAATAGCATGTGAAAATATATAGTAATAAATAAACGTGATTAGTTTTTTTTTTTTTAATAAGTCTACATTAATCTCAAATTCACACACTCAGATGTCCCCCTGGAAACTCAAAACTATGATCGAGAGCAGAAAAGGTGTTTTAACCACTACACCGAGAGCAGAAAAGGTGCTTTAACCACTACACCCCGAGCGAAGCGACAATAAACGTGATTAGTTATTAATTTATGTTGAGATAGCGAATTAATGCTTCACTAGTCAAAATGTAATCTAATACGCGGAGTTTTGTGGCCCACCTACACTGACCTATCACATCTTTCCACGTGGCATGAACCCACTTCCACGAGTAGTTTTGGGGCCCACCTCTTAATCCTTCAAATATTTTGGCCGCCGTTGTAAATATTCACTCTCTTCCAACTTTCAATTTTAAAATATTTTAATATTGTGTTTTTTTTGGTTATAGAAATGAGAATATTAAACGTAATACTTCCTCCGTTGCATTAGATTAGTCCATTTTGGTTTCGGCACAGAAACCAATATTTGTGAGTGTAGTGGAATTAATATTTTATTGATGTGAGGAGATTTTTTTCCATTTTAGGAAAGTGGACTAATCTAGTGGGACAGACGAAAATGGAAATATGGACTAATCTGGCGGGACAGAGGGAGTATTTTAAAAATGAAATGTTAATTAATACTTTAAATAAGGGTAATATTGTAAATTGATTTGAATATTAAATATTTTTTTATAAACGTGCAAGATTAAACTGGACCATATAATCAGGGGCGGATGTAGAATTCAAATCTCGTGGGGGCTGAACTATTATTTTATAGGATAGATCCTATATAATTTTTTTTTCAGAAAAAAAAATATATGTAAAAACGAAGAAAATCAAAACTTCGTGGGGGCGGCCGACCCCGGCAGCCCAATGCTGGTGCCGCCCCTGCATATAATCTGAACGGAGGGAGTAAAACTTTCTTTTTATTAAGCTCAAGTTATACTGTGCAATGTCATTGGCAAGCTATATTTATTACTCCCCCTCTCCCGGTCTGTGGTGGGTCCAGAAAATTTTCGTGAGGGGGCTGCATTTTTTTTTGTCTCTATTGGACTTCAACTCCTTCGTATCATATTTTTTTTATTGTTTTCATCCATTTTTTCTTCTTTACGAGGGGGGTTAGTCCAGAAAATTCAGGATCACGATACTATAAAACGAAAAAATATCCCGGCCCCCTTAACCCCTTACTAGATCTGCCTCTGCTCCTGGTCAATTAATCACATATTGATCAAGTAAGATATCAATATTTATGTGTAGTAAAAATAATAATTTATTTATGAGTGTGGAAAATTTATCATTTAAGAAAATGTAACTAATATACTGGAGCATACTAAAGAGAAAAAAAAGATTAATATATAGAGGGGCATATGGAGTATTTTTAATTAGTAAATGCAATTGTTTTTAGGAGTTTGTTCATTAAAAAGAAAAAACGTGCTTAAAATATTTTGTTTATAATTATAATTAATTAATTATGAGTTCGCATTTCTATAAATATGATTTAGATTGGTCCATTATTTTTAGATTTTCCTTGTCAAGATAATATTGAATAATTGTATTCTAAGATAAAAGAAATAAAATAGGTTTGGCATGTAGATTATTTTGGAGTGGGGTAGGTGTAAAAGGCATCTTTAACAACTTAGTTATTTGTCTATTATAATTAAGCATTCTACAAAACAAACAAATGAAAATTTTAATCAAAGGATAAGAATAGTGAAAACTTTGGCTCCACCTTAAAAATTAAATGATAAATTACTGTTACAACTCTCTTATAAAATTTATAATTTAATTTGCATAAGTTAGATTGAAAAAAAAAACTTATGCCAATTTTAAGTTTAAAATACTTTTTTATTTAAAATAAAAAACTTTAAATAAATTTTAAGGACATAGGTGATAACATTATCTATAACGCTTATTTTTGTAAGTTGTTTCCATTTTCTCACTAGAAAATTGAATTACATATTACCATTTCTTCTATTTATCAATGACTATATAGATAGATCACCAACCTCTTTTTTTTTTTTTTGACTCATGAACACTAATAAATTTACTTTTATCTCTCTCTCCTCCCTATCTCTCTCTCAAAATTTGAAAATCATATTTATATAACTTATAAAGGATTTCAGAAATTTCTTCCAAATTTTTTAAAAAACGTGTTTATGCCAAATAAAATATATTAAATAAATTCAAGAACGTTTTGCAAGTACCAAACTTAGAATTTATACACTTTCATTAAAAATATGTATTTTGGATAGCATGAAAGCCTCATAATTCTCAACATAATAGATAACATAAATGAATTATATATCTAAGCTAAAATATTATAAAGTAGTGTGAGAAAATGTTAAAGTCATTCAATTAATATATAATGAATTTAATATATCCACACATATTAATAGAATTTAGAATATATTATTTCGTAATTGAAAAATATTTTTGCGTAGTCATCAGATAAATACAATTTATATTTTATAAGAATATTCTTATTCAGTATTATTTATATGATTTTTTTTAAAATATTAAACTATTTTCCTAATATATATAAAATAGATATAATGCTAAATTTAAATATAAATTTATATTTTCCAATATTAAAATTTAAATATAAGTATACAAATATTTTCATGCACACTCACAAGTACAATTCTATATTAAAATCCAAATGATGAGTGAGAGGTGGAGCAAGTGAAATGAGTTCCTATTTTGTATCTAAATGTAGTACTAGTATTTCCCATCTCATGCAATGTTTTATGTAGATCAATGAATAGTTGCAATTTTGACTGCTACCTTTTGTGGAAATTTGCTATCAAGACTGCCCACACCCCATGTTCCAACCCTATTTACTTTTTTTTTTTTTTTTTTTTACTTTTTACCTTTGTTTCCCACCTTCATGCCTTCCCCAAATCAAAATCATATGTGAAAACACATCACAATCACTTCAATAATAACCTAAGATTTCTTTATTTTAGGAGACAATCTTGTATAAACATCTTATAATGTGAAGTCTGGATGTTTGTGTTGGGTAGCAAACCCAATATCCCACATCGACAAATGAAAGAATAATTTATTGGTTTATAAGCCCACAATTAACTCCATTAGAATCCTGGGTTTTGGATTCAGGCACGTCATTTCACTCATGTAGCGATTCCACTATCATGGAATCCTACACTGCTGGTGATTTTGGAGTAGTGTATCTTGCTGACGACGAACCCTTGAAGATTATTGGGAAGGGTGACGTGCAAATTAAAACACCAAATGGCGCTGAATGGAGATTGCAAGGTCTGAGACACATCCCTGGACTGAAAAGCAACTTGATTTCAGTCGGACAGCTGGATAGCGAAGGGTATTCAACCATCTTTGGTTGCAACAGCTTGAAGATCACCAAAGGAGCTATGATAGTAGCTCGAGGCAAAAAGGAAGGTACTCTTTACCTTACGAGAAATTTATGTGATAATATTTCTGTTGTTGAGTCTGTCAATGATGTTGAAATATGCCATAGTCGTCTAGGTCATATGAGTGAGAAAGGTATGAAAATTCTTCACTCAAAAGGATATTTGCCTGGCTTGAAAAATATTGATGTTGGTTTCTGTGAGAACTGTGTGTTTGGTAAACAGAAAAAGCTCAGTTTTTCGACAGCCGGTAGGGAGGCAAAGAAAGAAAAATTAGAACTGGTGCACAGTGATCTTTGGGGACCTGCACCAGTTACATCGTTAGGAGGAGCTTCCTATTACATGACCTTTATTGATGATTCAACACGTAAGGTATGGGTTTATTTTCTGAAACGTAAGTCAGATGCTTTTACTACTTTCAGAAATTGGAAAACCCTTGTTGAGAATGAGACAGGACTTCGTGTTAAGTGCATGCAATCTGACAATGGTGGTGAATACGAGCTTGATGAATTCAAGCGTTTTTGTATCGAACATGGAATAAGGATGGAGAAGACTATTCCAGGTACGCCTCAGCAGAACGGTGTTGCTGAACGCATGAACATAACACTCAATGAGCGAGCGAGGTGTATGAGATTAAAGTGTGGGCTGCCACAGACCTTTTGGGCTGATGCCGTGAACACTGCAGCATTTCTGATCAATCGAGGACCCTGTGTTCCATTGAACAACAACATCCCAGAAGAGCTCTGGAGTGGTAAAAAGGTAAATTTATCATTCATGCGAGTTTTTGGATGTACTGCATATGTCATGAACTCTGATAGAAGTAAATTAGATGCTAAATCTATTAAGTGTACATTCATTGGCTATGGCATTGATGAGTTTGGCTATAGATTCTTGGATGAGAATAATCGAAAGATTATTTGAAGTAGAGATGTTGTGTTTAATGAGCAGGTGATGTACAAAGATCGAAATAAGGCAGTAGAAGTAGATAATACTTGTAAACCGAAAACAGTGGAGTTGGATGGTATTGGCAGAAATACTGATCAAGATAGATTAATCGAGCCATCAGACGAGCCGACGGGTGATTCGGTCGAAAACTCACATGAGTTGGATGATGGAGCTCCAATCACTCCATTGGCAAGTAGAAGACCAGAACGGCAACGACGATGTCCACAGAGGTATTCGCCTTCTCTCTATTATTTGCTTTTGACTGATGCGGGTGAACCCGAGTGCTTTGAGGAAGCCCAGGAAAGCAAACATGTTGAAAAATGGAAAGCAGCGATGGATGATAAGATGAACTCGCTGATTTCAAATGAAACATGGGAATTGGATATTCTTCCGGAGGGCAAAAAGTCACTACAAAACAAATGGGTTTACAGAATCAAGGAGGAAGCCGATGGGAGTAAGAGGTGCAAGACAAGATTGGTGGTGAAAGGCTTTCAGCAGAAGCACGGTATTGACTATACCGAAGTATTCACGCCAGTGGTGAAGATCACCACAATCAGGTTAGTTTTGAGTATGGTAGCCTCAGAAAACTTAATATTGCATCAACTAGATGTTAAAACTGCATTTCTACACGGTGATCTTGAGGAGGAGATATATATGGTGCAACCAGAAGGTTACTTGTCTGAGGGTAACGAGCACCTAGTGTGTAGATTGAAAAAGAGTCTGTATGGGTTGAAACAGGCTCCCCGACAGTCGTACAGAAAATTTGATGGGTACATGCTGGAAATTGGTTTGCAGCGATGCAATGCTGATCATTGCTGTTACTACAAGAGGTATCCGAATTCTTATATTTTACTGCTATTATACGTTGATGATATGCTGATAGCAGGCTTGAGTGTTAAAGAAATTAATACACTGAAGGAGCAACTGTCCCAAAAGTTTGCCATGAAAAATTTGGGCGAGGCAAAGCAAATCTTGGGAATGAGGATTGTTCGTGATAGAAATGTTGGAAAACTGTATCTATCACAGTCCGACTATATTGAGAAGGTTCTGAAAAGATTCAACATGCAAGATGCGAAGCCAGTGAGTACTCTGTTGGGTATTCAATTCAAATTATCCAACAATGACTCACCAAAGAACAAATCAGAACAGACCCTAATGAAGAATACTCCGTACGCGTCTGCAATTGGGAGCATTATGTATGCAATGATTTGCACGCGACCGGACATTGCACATGCAGTGGGAGTTGTAAGTCGGTTTATGAGCAATCCTGGGAAGCAGCATTGGGAAGCAGTAAAATGGGTCTTGAGATATCTGAAAGGTACCACTGATAGGGTACTTTGCTTTGGAGGCAAAGAATTGATATTAACTGGATATGTTGATGCGGATTTGGCTGGGAGTGATCTTGACAAAAGGAGGAGCACATCTGGCTATGTGTTTACTTATAGAGGTACTGCTGTGTCATGGACCTCTAAGTTACAGACGATAGTTGCTCTGTCTACCACAGAAGCTGAATATGTGGCGGTGACAGAGGCAAGTAAAGAAATGGTATGGTTGCAAAATTTCTTGTCTGAATTTGGAAAGAAGCAGACAAGAAGCATACTTTACAGCGATAGTCAGAGTGCAATACACTTGGCCAAAAATCCAGCCTTTCATTCAAGAACCAAGCACATCCAGTTGAAGTATCACTACATTCGTCATTTGCTAGAAACGAATGTGTTACAGTTAAAGAAGATTGAAGGATGTAAGAATCCTGCTGATATGCTGACTAAGGTTGTTACCTTAGATAAGTTGAAGTTGTGTATGACTTCAACTTGCCTCGAAGCTTGAAGAACGAGGAGTTGGCACTACCATGAACCGAAAAGTCTTCAAGTGGGAGATTGTTGAGAGTGTGAAGATTTTTTTTGGTATTTTCATCCCACATCGGTGGGAGAGGAGAGAGGGGCCAACCTCATTTCCTATAAATAGAGGCCTTGGGCCATTTGTTTAAATACACCCAAAACAAAAGAAAAATAGAGTAAATACAAGTTTGTGTATTTAGCTCGTAGTGTATTTTTCTTGTCTCCTCTAGTAAATTGTCCTGGCTTGGTAGTGCCCCCAGACGTAGCCATTATTGGTGAACTGGGTAATCAAATTTGTGTCGTTATTGTGTGTGCTTTCGATTGCTTTTGTTGTTAATTTCCTAACAACTGGTATCAGAGCCCAGGTTCGGGCTGCGGAGGAAACCGAGTTTGTGGACTTATGGTGCATGTGGGAAGCCCTCAATTGCCGAGTGGAGATCGTTCATGAGTGCCTTGTGTCGAAAGCTTCCTGACAGGTGGTCAGACGGCGGGTCCCGTGGGTTGACGGCGGTGCAAGATGATGAAGTGACGGATCTAATAACTCGAGGGGAGGCCACAAATATGTGGGCCATTGGTTTGAGGGGAGGATTGTTGGGTAGCAAACCCAATATCCCACATCGACAAATGAAAGAATAATTCATTGGTTTATAAGTCCACAATTAACTTCATTAGTATGAGGCCTTTTGGGAGATGCCCAAAAACAAATCCGTGCGGGCTTGTGCTCGGCCCAAAGCAGACAATATCATACTAATGTGGGAGTCTCGGTTCCCAACAGTTTGAAACTAAGTTATTATTTGGGTAGAAGTTTAAATATATTATTATACATATTACTAAAATATATGTTGAACAATTGGTTTGGTTTCAAATTTTGTGGTTGGAGCAAGAATTTGATTCAGAAAATAGGGTGAATATGAGTTAAGTCAGCTCATGAGCTATTCGGGATTTGTTAAAAAAATAAAAAACTAAAATCGACATAATATTAATCGAGCTCGAGCTTCATGATATTTGACTCGATAGGTTCGCGAGTTTTATTGAATTCGAGCTTGAATTCGAGTTAGGTTCACAAGCCTTATCAAACTTAATATACTTTAAATATATATTTCTAAATTTATTATTTAATAATAAATAATTTAATATTTTTATTCAATTTAAAATTAAATTAAAAAATCGAGCTAAATAGTGCTGAGTCCAGCTTGATGAATTCGACATCGAGTCGAGCTTGAAAATCCGAGCTCGAGCTCAACCCCCACAAACCGACAACTCAATATTTACGAAACTACACTTTAGCATAAAAATATATTATAAATTAATGTATTTTTATCAAATTCTCAACACTCAATATATGCTCTCTTCATAAATCTGAATCAAAACTGATTATTTAATATTTATTTTAATACCATACATAATTTATAATATATAAAAGAATTATAATAATTTGTAGTATATTAGATAATTTACACATATTATTTTTATGTAAATTTCTACTTATAAAGTTGGACATCAACATTATTCTTCAAAACCAATGTGAATACAACTTAGAAGACACTATTTTAATAATTAATATTTTAAATCTCAATTTAATAATTTAAGGACTAATATTCATTTCTATTTTACATATTCATAATTCATTGCTACTCCTATTTAATCTAAGGATTAAAATTCCTTCATTTTTATATAAATATATAATTACAATGGATTATTATATTTATATTAACGGAATAAAAAACTGAAAAAGATCTCTCTCTCTCCTACAAAAGCATCTGCGCCGTTGCTGCAAATATCACTAATCTCTGAGGGAAAAAACCCTTTCCCCTTTCACACACACACACTAAATCAGCCATTGTGTGTGAAAAATTCACCCGCATTATCGTCCCTAAGCTCAGCTTTACCCCCAATGAGGCTAGGGTTTCACTCTCCAGCCATGTGAAAGCCTAGTTACTGCGCTTTTGAGTTAGGGTTTTTGCTTAATTTCAAGGCACACCTCTCAAATCCCGATTTCGATGGGGAACTGCTGCAGATCTCCGGCTGCCGTCGCCAGAGAAGACGTCAAATCCTCCAACTACTCTGGCCACGATCACGGCCGGAAGGAGAAGTCGTCGGCCAACGTTAAGAAGGCAATCACCGTACTGACGGAATTGAAGAAGGAGAACATTGATGAGAAGTATTTGATCGACCGAGAGCTCGGCCGCGGCGAGTTCGGGGTCACTTACCTGTGCATTGATCGGGAGACGAAGGAGCTGCTGGCCTGCAAGTCGATATCGAAGCGGAAGCTGCGGACGGCGGTGGATATCGAGGATGTGCGGCGGGAGGTGGCGATAATGAAGCATTTGCCGAATAACTCGAACATCGTGAGCTACAAAGAGGCGTGCGAGGACGAGCATGCGGTGCATTTGGTGATGGAGCTGTGCGAGGGCGGGGAGCTGTTTGATAGGATCGTGGCGCGTGGACATTACACGGAACGAGCAGCAGCTGCGGTGATGAGGACGATTGTGGAGGTCGTGCAGCTTTGCCACAAGCACGGGGTCATCCACAGGGACTTGAAGCCGGAAAATTTCTTGTTCGCGAATAAAAAGGAGAATTCGCCGCTTAAAGCAATTGACTTTGGCTTGTCGATCTTCTTCAAGCCTGGTAAGCGAACTACTTAGTTGTGCATTTGGTTTGAGGAGTTACTTGTTTAATTGATTTCTGTTGATATCTTTGGATGATGTGTTGTCTACAGAAAATGCATAATTTCTAGCAGAATTAAATGGGGAAGCATATTATAGGTTCTTTTTCTATAATTAGTCCGGTTCGTTACATAGAAGATTCTGTTTTTATGTCGCTTCTAATTTATGAACTAAATATAAAATAAAAAAAGGTCCAAAATTACTGCTTCTGATAATGGACTATTTGAGAAGTTGACTTCAAACACTGTGATGCAAGATGATGTAATTCAATTCCTTTAATAATTAATGAAAATAACTTCAGTTCCTTTGGCTTTGAGGCTGAAGAACTGCTTTATGCTTTTGGATAGAATCCAAGTGATGCAATTATGCAACTTCAAATGTCATGGTATAAACCTACTCATTTTTTTTTTAAAAAAATAAAAATAAAAAACTCGTGAACATGTCTTTTAATTGACTCTTACCTGTCGATTTTTGTTTTGAAGGCATGTTCAGGGTTATAAAATCATCATGTTCACCAAAACCAGAATGCTAAATCACCTCTAAACTCATTTTGTTATCATGAAAAACAGTAAAATAACACTTGATCACACCCCAAGGAATCTTATGCAAAGGTGGTAGTTGTCATATTGTGTGGTTGAATGAGTTGTTTTCGAGGCTTTCTGCTTTTGCTCTCTGTTCATGATGTTGAAACCTAGTGATGCCCAGAATGCTAAATCACCTCTAAACTCATTTTGTTTTCATGAACAACAGTGAAGATAACTCATAACCCTTGAGGCTTGATCACACCCCCAAGGAATCTCTCTTTGCACAGGTGGTAGTTGTCATATTGTCTGGTGAATGACGCGTTTGCTAACCTTTCCCCTTTTGCTCTCTGATTAATGATGTCGAAACCTAGTGATGCCTAGAATCACCCATGGAAATTTTCAGATAGTGAACGTGACTTGCTCCCAAGATGTGAATGCCACCTTATTTCCTTGGCCTTACAACCAGACTGAAAAAAACTTGGATGCATATCCGCCCTGCTGACATTAGGATAAGGGGGGTGGGGGGTTTTGATTGTCATTTTTATCTGAATGAACTTAATGAGCATATTAGAGTGTTATTTATGAGAACATAGACAAAGGTGTCTGATAAAAGCAGGTTATGCAGATTGCTGTAAATTTATGAATGTTCTTATTCATGTTTCGTGTGCATGTGTATGCGATTTGCTATTTGTATACATTTTTGTCTTCTGAATACCTTGCAATCATTTTGCTTTTGGTGCCATGTGCAATATGCAGATAAATGCTTTCTCCAAGATTTTGTCCAACTTGTTATAGATATATTCTTGTGATTTACATATATTCATCCATCTCATTAATGATTTCTAGGTGAGAGGTTTTCTGAAATTGTGGGGAGCCCATACTATATGGCTCCAGAGGTGTTAAAGCGAAACTATGGGCCAGAGATTGACATATGGAGTGCTGGAGTGATTCTCTATATATTGTTGTGCGGAGTTCCTCCTTTCTGGGCTGGTAATGTATACTCCATTTTAGGAAATTGTTAGTTTTATTATGTCATACTAACAGAAAATTAGTGTTCATGAAAAACTTGGTAGATATCTTAAGCACCTTTTTTTCACAGAATCTGAACAAGGTGTTGCCCAGGCTATCATACGCGGGAAAATAGACTTTGAGCGTGAACCATGGCCAAGTATTTCAGACACTGCCAAGAGCCTTGTAAGGCTGATGCTGGAACCAGACCCGAAGCTTAGGCTAACTGCAAAACAAGTTCTTGGTAAGATACATTACATCCTCCATTGTTTCCTTGAAATATTGGTAATGGATGACCAAATCTTTTCCCCACTCTGGTCACTTTTGTATACTTCTATCTCATGCATACCTTGATTATGTAGATAGTTTCCCGTGTCATGTAAATGACCTCTATATTGTATTGAAATCCTTTACGTATGCTTGAGTGGATACATTGATCTGCGGTCTACAATTCTACATTATTTTGGAATTCCATTATGTGATTACATCCAAGTTACAAGCTTTAATAGATAAATGTGCTATGGCTTAATATCCTATGTGTTTTGTCCTGCTGTTTAATTCGTTCTGATAATTCTTCAGGAAAGTTTGCTGTTTAAATAATCTTTCATGCTTAACTTTCTTCAACTTTTCTCATATTGATATTTGATGTTTTCAGAACACTCTTGGCTTCAAAATGCAAAGAAGGCTCCAAATGTTCCCCTCGGGGATGTCGTCAAGTCACGACTGAAGCAATTCTCAATGATGAATAGATTCAAGAGGAAGGCTCTTAGGGTCTGTTGATTTTCATATGCATGTCAATAATCAACGCTAACATATAGTTTGCTGATTATACACGATTGTCTTTGCTAGGTCATTGCTGATTTCTTGTCTAATGAAGAAGTTGAAGGTATCAGAGAGATCTTCAATAAGATAGATACAGACAATGATGGTATCGTTTCAACTGAAGAACTTAAAGCTGGATTACTGAAATTCAATGGGCAAATGGCTGAATCTGAAGTACAAATGCTAATTGAAGCTGTAAGTCCACTAATTATAAGCCGATAGAAAAGCTTAGACCCTCTCATTTCTTTTAAATTGTACCTCCTGTTTTATTATTTACATAGAGTTTAGATTACCAATTTGGTCGTAGTAAAAATCTTTATTCTATATATGAAGTTTTGTTTCGGGTAATATTGTGCAACTGTTCACATCAAAGGAAGCTAAAACCTTTCCCTTGGGAGTGCAATCTTGTTGCTGAGAACAAATTGCTTCACTAAACTATTAACATTCTTTCGTTGGTCGACACTGATATCTTCATTGCCAATAGGTGGATACAAACGGCAAAGGAACCTTGGATTATGGCGAATTCCTTGCAATTTCGCTCCATCTGCAGAAGATGGCCAATGATGAGCATCTCCACAAGGCATTCTCTTATTTTGACAAGGATGGGGACGGTTACATTGAGCCTCACGAGCTTCGAGATGCCTTGATGGAAGATGGAGTTGATGATTGCACAAATGTGGCAAATGATATTTTCCAGGAGGTTGACACAGACAAGGTAAACATTTTCAAAAACAAAGTCTCGTGTTTCAATCTTGCACGTTATCTACTTCCGTGCTCACTGCTCCTCATCTTCAACACAGGATGGACGTATCAGCTACGATGAGTTCGCTGCCATGATGAAAACTGGGACGGATTGGAGAAAAGCTTCGCGACATTACTCAAGAGGGAGATTCAACAGTCTGAGCATAAAGTTGATGAAGGATGGCTCCATAAACTTGGGTGAGTAAATATAACATTGGTTTTGCGTTGCCTGTTTGTTTCATCTGTATGAGTTATATATCATCAAAGTCAAGTCCCACGACGACTCTCCATGTATCGAGCTTATCTTCATTATCATTATTTGAGACCTGCTTTGTATGAATTGGGGGGTTTCAATTGGTTGCTGGGCTGTGGGCATCATTCATGGATTAGCCAACTACTAAAAACTCCGTAATCGGCTTCACCCAACCCGACCCACCCGAGCCCCAATCACCATTCGTGTGATCCTATTCCCGTGGACAATGTAGTAAATATTTGTTTCAGAGAGTTTTTACCTTTGAATGCATATCATCAAGGCTTGTGCATGTATGTGGAAACAACCTTTTATGTTAGTTTTGGATTGTTTTCTGAAAACTCTTTTTCTATTTTCTTAAAATTAAGTGCAAGATATTGGACATTGGCATATTTTTGTGTCTAATCAATCAGGTTATTGATGTCTGTATCCAAAACAAACCATGAGAGGAAAAAAAAAGAGAAAAAAAGCCTGCTTATGTCTGTAACTCAAAGCTGCAGCTTGTAGCTGGCGTTGTGTTGATGTTGGAATACGAGATGAAATATGATATGATAACTGAGAATGGCTTAGTTTCCATGAGAGAGATTTGATTGATTGTCGAGAGAGAGAGAGAGAGAGAGAGGTGCAAGTGGAAGGTGCAGTTGTCGGGGGAAGAGGTGTGGGGTGTATTTGTCTCACAAAATTCAGTAAAATAACAAAATTGTTCATCAATTTCATATATTTATATTCACTCTGTCCCATTTGAATTGACACTTTTTTGGGGCCGTGGCTGAATTGACACATTTGTTTTGGCACGGAGAATTAAAGATTATAAATATAAGTGGAATTAATATTTTTTTAACTTTATTTTTAGAAATGTGTTCATATATATATATATATATATATATATTTATATATATTTTTTTTTCATTTCATTATTTTTGGTTTCGTTATGTTTTGGAAAATATATTCAAACAATGCATGTGGGTTTTATTATACTAAAATTATTAGTATTTAATCAAATTTGTCAACTATGGTTTATTTTGCTATGGAGACTTTCTAAAATACATCTACTATTAATTGAGTTGTGGTAGAGATAATAAAAATATAAATTAATTGGTGATTTTAAATTTTTAATCTTTAGTGGAGAAAATCTCTTAGTTAATTGACAGGAATTCTCTAACTCTACAGCAACAAATCCAGTCAATTATCCATATTATAATATTTTATACATAATTGAATTAACTACTTATAATTACTGCCTCTGTCCCTTGGCATTAGTCCCATTTACTTTTGGCACAATTACCAATGTTTGTGAGTGTAGTGGAATTAATATTTTATTGGTATGAGGAAATTTTTTTCCATTTTAGGAAATGAGACTAATTCCGTGGGACAAACGAAAATAGAAAATGGGACTAATGCCAATGGACGGAGGGAGTAATAAATAATCCTAACAGTATGGGCTTCCATTGCATTCGAGCTCGGCTCAGTCTCAAGCTTGATTTGACTTGATCGAACTTAATTCTTTATTTTTTAATAAAAATTTTAAATTATTTTTAAATAATAAATCTATGGATAAATATTTAATTTATATTAAGTTCGATAAGGCTTGCGAGCCTATTCGAAAATTCTGAAGTTTACCTCAATAACTATTCAAATAGCTCTAACTCAACTCGAAAAAAATCAACTCAATTTTGGATTATATTTCCGAAACAACCTTGAGTAGCTCATGAATTAGTTTGATTTATGCTCATTCTTATTTGATTAGTATGTAATGTGGATATTACCATAAAAAAAAGGATTCACATAAAAAAAAAGGGTTTCAACGCCACCTAAGAAGTAATCAATAATGTATACCAATAAAAGCAATATTAATGTAGATCAAATAAAATCCGAATATAGAAATAAGTCTGAAGCATACACTGTTTGCATATGAAAAACAACTTTTTTTTTCCTATTTGATTTTATAATTGTAGAAAGCAATATTAAATGCAATGTCTATTGTTTGTCCAAAAAAAAACAATAATAAAAAAATAATAAAAATGTGATGATGTCTTCTCCAAGTCCAAGGCAGAGGCTACTGATCCTACAGTGTGACTTGGCCTGCCAGCCAAAGGCAATAATGGCACGTGATGTTGTGTAATTTTAGAGTGTATGGCACGTGACACACATCTAGTTTGATGTCGGCCACCGATTCCCTCTCAGACATCCATACTCTCAAATATCACAATTTTGTCTTAAATTTTTATTTTTATTTTTATTAATGATGAGATTGTTTGAAAATCACTTATAAACAAACAGTTGTGTATAGAAGCATGTGACACATTGATTTTATTGGTCTAAACTCATCTTGAGGTTTATCTATTAGCATACATCATGTAAAAAAATATTACTACCTCCGTCCCGGATCATTAGTCTTATTTCATTCCGGCACAGATACCAATGCGAGTGAGATAGAGGAAATTAGTATTTTATTAATGAGTGTATATTAATTTTCCATTTTAGGAAAGCAAGACTAATGTTTGGGACAGACGAAAAAGGAAAACAGGACTAATGTTATGGGACGGATGGAGTAATATATAATCAAATCTCGAGAGGGTTTTCAATAGTTTTATTCAAATAGTTAGTCATATATATCTTTCCCGAAAAAATCCAAGAATTTCTCAACGTTTTATAAAATTAACTCATTCCTTTTGTTTTGACTGATGATTAGAACGTGGTGCTGAGTTGATTGATTCATTTATATATAAAGCACAACTTCAACGATTTAAATATTAAAAATGAATAATAGTATGAATAAGATTAAGATATACCTCGAGTCATCGCTTAATTTTTTAGAGATAAACTTGAAATAACTTTAATTATTATTACGATTATCTTTGTGTCAATGACTTATCAGACTGAATGAAAGGAAATTACAGAAGATAGTATTATTAACTTAATAATTTCTCTTCATCACCGAAGTCATTTCAAATTAGTGGCTCCCTAAAAATAGAGATATATTAATCACTTTAAATTTCAAAATATTTAGACTGCGGTTACATATATATTAATGATTAGAAGATTAATTAATAACATTAGAGATTAATAATAGTTTTGAATTGATATTATTAGAGTATAGATATGCATGATATGCATGCATAATATTAGGGTTTTATAATTATCTTTTGTATCTTTTAGATTTTCCGTATCTTTTCTGTACTCTATTTATATGTTTGATCAATGAATTATATTTTCGTGGCAAATATTCAAAACCCTCTCATGGTATCAGCCTAACCGGTCCTCTCCCTCCCTCTCTCTCTCCCTCGGCTGCGTCGAACCTTTCTCTCTCGTCGTGCGCTCTCGCATCGCAACCCTAGCCGTGCGCTATCCTCGACTCGACGCCTGCTCACGCTCACGCTCCACAGCCGTGTGCAACCCTAGCCGTGCGAAAGCCTTGCCCGGCGCCTGCTCACGCTACACAGCCGCACCGCAACCCTAGCCGTGCGAAAGCCTCGCCCGGTGCTTGCTCTCGTTACGCAGCCGCGCCTCGGCCCTCGCCCGTGCGGCTCTCTCCTTATGGCGGCTGATCCGGATCGTCTTCCGCTCGCCACGCTCGTCCACATGGTTACTATCAAGTTAACCTCCGCGAACTTTCTTCTATGGAAGTCGCAATTGGTACCGCTGCTTACATGCCAGGATCTCCTCAAGTTTGTCGACGGCTCGGCCCCTCCTCCGCCGCCATCACTGCCTTCGTCCGGCGGAGCTACGCTTCCCAATCCTGCTTACGTTAAATGGCTGCAGCAAGATCAACGGCTCTTAAGCCTCCTTCTTTCAACACTTTCGGAAGAAGCCATGGCCGAAGTACTCGGTTGTACTACGGCACGCGACGTTTGGTCTGCCCTCGACGTCGCTTTCAGCAATAAGTCTAAAACTCGTGAGATCCGACTGAAAGACGAGTTACAGCTTCTCAAACGTGGCTCACGACCTGTTTCAGAATTTGCTCGAGAATTTAAAGCCCTATGTGATCAGTTAGCGGCTATCGAACGACCTGTTGATGACATAGATAAAGCTCATTGGTTTCTCTGTGGATTAGGCCCTGCTTTTTCTATTACTCAGATGGCTCTTACTCACTTACCCACGTTTCGTGATCTTGTGTCCAAAGCAAATTTTTTTTCATTATTTCAGGATTATTTGGATTCTTCTCCGTCTGGCTCTCAGGTTGCCTTTTATGGGAAACAGAAGTCTTCGAATTCTAATGACAAGGGCAAAGGTTTCAAGGGTGATCCGACCAAATCTGGCGGTAGTTCGAAATCTTCTTCGAACAACAACTCTTATAATAAAGGCCGCGGCCGTGGATCCAATAATCGACCTCCTCGTTGCCAGATTTGTCGACGCGATGGTCACTATGCGACATTCTGTCCTGACCGCTATGCTCGCCAGCCTCCGTCCACGGCGAACCTTGCCGAAGCTTTCCAAGCAAATTGTTCTGTTTCCCCGGCATCCTCTTCTGACTGGTTTATGGATATGGGTGCTTCCGCGCATATGACGCCAGACACATCCTTCCTCGAATCCTCTCGGCCTTATTCTGGTTCAGATCAAGTGATAGTTGGTAAAGGTGCTGCCTTATCTATTTCTCATATTGGTCATTCATCTATTTCTGATTCCATTAATCTCTTGGATGTTTTGGTTGTTCCGTCACTGACCAAGAATTTATTATCCGTCAGCAAGTTGACTTCTGATTATCCGGTGGATGTCTCATTTTCTAATCAGTGTTTTATTGTTCAGCACCGCCACACCAAGGATATTCTCGCTCGCGGTCGCCGTAGGCATGGTCTATACATGCTAGATCACATCCAACCGACTTTTGTTTCTCAGTTGAAGAACAGCACTACTCGCGCCTCTTTTGAACTATGGCATAGCCGTTTAGGGCATGTTCCTTTTGATGTCATTTCACTATTATGCAAACAAGGACACATCTCTGTTACTTCTTGTTTGCCAAAACCTTATTTATGTTCTCCTTGTCAACTTGCGAAAAGTTCTCGTTTACCTTTTCATCTTAATGAAAAACGTTCTTTAAAAGTGTTGGATCTTGTGCATTGTGACTTATGGGGGCCGGCGCCTGTTACCTCAACTGCTCAGTTTAAATACTATGTTATTTTTGTTGATGATTTCAGTCGCTTCACTTGGTTGTACCCTTTGCTTCGAAAATCGGACTTCTTTAACGTATTGAAGGATTTTGCTGCCTTTGTTGAAAATCAGTTTTCTACTTCCATTAAGCGTTTCCAAAGTGATGGTGGAACAGAATTTACTAATCATGCTGTGCATGATTATTTTCGATCAAAAGGGATACACCATACGCGTTCTTGTCCTTACACTCCATCTCAAAATGGACGTGCGGAACGCAAGCACCGGCACATTACAGAAACTGGCCTTGCTTTACTGTTCCAGTCTCGCCTGCCGTTATCTATGTGGGTCGATGCTTTCTGCATGGCGACCTATCTTATTAATCGCCTGCCATCTGGTGTTCTTGACGGGCTTTCTCCTTTTCAGGTTCTTTTTGGTTGTGCTCCAAATTTCGGTAACTTTCATCCTTTCGGCTGTCGTGTTTACCCATGTCTTCGAGATTATGCTGCAAATAATATCTCTGAACGCAGCCTGCCATGCATATTTATTGGTTACTCTTCGCATCATAAGGGTTATTGCTGTTTGGATCCTTCTACCTCCAGGATTTATATTACTCGACATGCTCGCTTTGACGAGCTATATTTTCCTATGGCGACATCCGGGACATCCACCCCTATATCTCAGCTGGACATATCTCGGTTTATTGAGCCTGCGGCTACTATTCAGGCTCCTGTCAAGCCGTCCTCGGCTATGTCCTCTCCGGCTTCGCCCTGCTCCGATCCAGCGACGGTTCCCGATCCTTGCTCTCTATGTTCGCCTTCCGAGGATCCATTACCAGTCCCGGCTGATGTTCAGTGTGTTGATTCTCCCGCTCAGCCGACGCATGCGCAGCCCCTGGTCGAACCACCTCATGCTTCTGCGGCAGCCTCACATCCCAAGGTTACTCGGGCTCGGGCAGGTATTTTCAAACCTCGCCATCTTGCATATTTCGCTAACACGGCCCTTCATCAAGCTCTTTCAGCTTCTTCTGAACCGAAAGGCTATAAATCGGCTGCAAAGAATCCACTTTGGCTCGAAGCTATGAATGAAGAGATGCGAGCCCTTCAGAAAAATGGCACCTGGTCCCTTGTTCCGCGGCCTCCTGATACTAATATAGTTGGCTCGAAATGGGTCTTCCGTACCAAGTATCGCTCAGATGGTTCAATTGAACGACACAAAGCTCGGCTTGTCGCACAGGGGTTCTCTTAAATTCCTGGCCTTGACTTTGATCATACATTCAGTCCGATCGTCAAAGCTGCAACAGTTCACATCGTCCTATCCCTGGCCGTCCATCATGGATGGTCCTTGCATCAACTGGATGTTAAGAATGCCTTTCTTAACGGTAATCTCTCCACACCAGTTTATATGGAGCAGCCTCCTGGTTTCACTGATGCTCGGTATCCAACTCATGTTTGTCGCCTTTCCAAAGCTTTATATGGTCTCAAGCAAGCTCCTCGTGCTTGGTTTGAACGCCTGAGCACCTTTCTTATATCTATGGGATTCCTATGCAGTCGATCTGACACATCTCTCTTCATCTACTGCCGTCAGTCTATCAGAATTTACCTCCTGGTTTATGTTGATGACATAATTGTGACTGGAAATAATTCTTCTCATATTTCAGCGTTTATCAGCCGCATGAACTCTGAGTTCTCTATTAAAGACATGGGCCGTTTAAGCTACTTTCTCGGCCTTGAAGTTACCTACACTGAAGATGGATTTATTTTATCTCAAGCCAAGTATGCTCGCGACATTCTCACTCGGCATGACTTACACGATGCAAAGCCGGTCCACACGCCGCTGTCTGCCGGCGTTGCGCTCTCTACTGACGGCGAGCCCTACTCTGATATCACAAAATTCTGCTCAATTGTTGGCGCTCTTCAGTATCTAACTATTACCCGTCCAGATATCTCGTTTGCAGTCAACCACGTCAGCCAGTTTCTTCAGTTGCCCAACGTTGAACACTTCGAGGCAGTCAAACGTATTCTGCGTTATGTAAAAGGTTCTCTCTCCAATGGTCTTCTCTTTTCACGAAACTCTTTGTGTGATCTTGCGACATACTCTGATGCAGATTGGGCACGTTGTCCGGACACAAGACGATCTACTTATGGTTATGCCATCTTTCTGGCTGGAAATCTGGTTTCTTGGAGCTCGAAGAAGCAGCCTACTGTCGCGAGATCGAGCTGCGAATCAGAATAGCGGGCGATGGCTAATACTGCCGCTGAAGTTCAATGGATATTGTCACTACTTCGAGAACTTGACATCGCTTTATCACAATCACCGATCCTGTATTGTGATAATAATAGCACCATCTTCATCTCTCAGAACCCGATTGCTCACAAACTTGCCAAACACATTGACATAGATTATCATTTTGTTCGGGAACTCACCCTGGATGGTAAACTTATCACGTCCCACATTCCTTCCGAACTGCAGATCGCTGATATTTTTACCAAGTCTCTTGCTCGTCCATTGTTTGAAGAATTTCGACGCAAGCTACGTGTCTCTCAAGTTCCGTCACTCGCTTGAGGGGGGATATTAGAGTATAGATATGCATGATATGCATGCATAATATTAGGGTTTTATAATTATCTTTTGTATCTTTTAGATTTTCCGTATCTTTTCTGTACTCTATTTATATGTTTGATCAATGAATTATATTTTCGTGGCAAATATTCAAAACCCTCTCAGATATAAATCTTAAACTCGTTTTACTATTATAAAGTTGTTGGCTGCCGAAATTACATTTAAAACTCGCGCATGGTTTTAATAAATGCTGTGCATGTCTAATTATTTTACGAAGACTTAATGTGTGGCTTAAAATGGAACATATTCTTCACATTGCACTAAGAATGAGATAAATATTCTTTTTTAGAATATTAAATATATTTTATTTATTTTTTTTGTTACATGTATTCTTCTTATAATATATTATAGTGTTCTTTTCTTGAAACATAATTATGAAATAGATAAGTGTAATATATATATATATATATATATAGGGTAGTGATCAGGTGAGAATAGGAGTTACTATGAGAAATAAGAATAAATCTCGCGCGTCCATCTCATCAAATCGACGAACAGGATAACGCTGCATTTTTGCCCCAATATCCTGCAGTTTTAGCCTTTAAAGGCTAAAACTGTAAAAACACTCAAACATAAACAACAACCTTCATTTTTAGCCCGATTTTCTTCATTTTTAGCCCGGTTTACTTCATTTTTAGCCAGATTTACTTCATTTTTAGTTCGATTTACTTCATTTTTACATAAATACGAATTCAAAAAAATTAAACATTTACAAAGACCAACCACAAACCTAACACATCCTGCAGTTTTCCTCGCTTTTACTTCAGTTTTGAATAAACACAAATTAAAAAAAAAACTAAATGCAATAATATCAAATATCGAAATTTACACAACTGCTACACGGTTTCATTATTACGCTGTTTCATTACAACTTTTCAATACACTTTTCGAAAAAAAACTCTTCACATTCAACAAAATTTCAATTCCTCTCTCAAATTTTCTTCAGACATTCGACGGTTTTCTCTGGAATTCTACTCGCTTTCGCCAATTTCAAATAAATGAACCTGTAAGATGAAAAAATGAACAATATTAACACTAAAGATGCACAATAATAAAGGAAAAATGAACATCTGAATAACACAAATTTTTTTTAAACTATCAACACAATTTGGAATAAATGAACCTAAAAGATGAAAAAATGAACAATGTTAACACTGAAGATGCACGATAGTAAAGCAAAAATGAAGATCTGAATAACAATTTTTTTTAAAAAAATTATCAACACAATTTTGAATAAATGAACCTGTAAGATATAAAGATGCACAATGTTAACACAAAAGATGCACGATACTAAAGGAAAAATGAACATCTGAATACCACAATTTTTTTTAAAACTATATTCATGCACGAATCTATTACAAACAACGTCTAGAATTCAAAAACAAGATCAAATCATCTCCTAACATAAAAAAAATCAATATAACCATGAACACTATCGAAAATAAAAAATACAAAGTATTAAACTTACCTTCAGATCGATCAGACATGTCCTGTTCAAACTACAGAACTCCAAAATCAAAAACAAAACTCCACAAAAACCACAATTTCAAAGCCGACAGCAATCACGAACGCCAAATCCAGAAATAAAAAAAAAATTCGATCGAGAGAAGATATATTAATCGAATCGAACGAAGGAGGAATAAGATATCAGAACGCGCGAAATAAGGAATACAAAATCTAATTAAATATGGAAGTATATACCTTTTAAATCTTAAAAATCATAAAATTACAAAAATAACCTTAATGAATCAAAACTGCATGATAAATGAGGAAAACTGCACACGGAGTAAATTTGATCATGAGCGTTGATAGCACGAAATCAAAGGCTGAGATTTATTCTCATTTCTTATACTAAAAACTATTCTCATATGATCACTACTCTATATATATATATATATATATATATATATAAAAGGTAGTAATTATATGATAACACCTTTTTAAATAATAACATAATAATTATAAAATGCACATGTCCAAAACTGAAAACGCATTATATAATGGAAAAAATGCAGCAGCTCAGGAGCATTTTTTGTATAGGATTGATGCATTTTTAAAAAATGCACCAAATCCACGTATAAAATGTTATTGTATTTAGGTTTTGATAAAAGATGCACCAATTCCGCATATAAAATGGTCAGTGCATCAATTATGCAGTAAAAATGATGCATTTATTTGCATTTGCTTATGCACTTTTTAGACATGACAAATGCATTTCATAGTTAGCATGTTAGCATATGGAAATGAGTTAGTATATGATCAAATAAAAAAAAAAATCCTCCCGTGAAAAATGAAAAAGATGCTTAATTATGTTTATCACATTACTTAAATACCAATATAATATATATTGACATAGGTATTCAAGCAATGCGATACCGTAAATATAATCAAGCATTGTGATAAACATAATAAATAACTTTTTCATTTATCTCTGAAAACTTTTTCTCCGATGATAATGTTATAATGTTTACTACACGGTTTTGCTGATTATGATATTACACAATGCTAAATAGTAAATAATTAAATTTTAGCAAGTTAAATAAGTATTGCATGTTGCCATAGTAATTTAACATATGCAAATTATAAGATAATTAAAAAACATCAACATTCTCGACTTCACATCTAATAATCACAACCCAGAAACCCACTCATATTTAAACCAAAAAAATTAAAAATATTTTTCTTTGAGCATTCCATGATTTTCCACAAAATTGATAGATAATTATAAACTTTTGCCACTCAAAGCATTCCACTAGCTTCATCACCATTCACAAATTATGCCATCCATAATTTTTCCGTCAAAGTAAAAAAAAAAAAAAATAGAGAGAGAGAGAAACGAATAATTAATGAGAATATTAAAGTTTATGGGAATGATTTGCAGATTGAATTGCTTAATAGATAATGATCACATTTCCTTAAAATAAGGGATTCCATCAAACATGATAACCTTTGACAATGAAAAAGAAAGACTAATATGACCTTCCCCTATCCTTAATTAAATTAATGAGATAAAATATTAACCACAGATCAATTTAAAATGGAAAGGTCTCAAGTTAGGCACGCCTAAATGGTTTAGGCGAGTTTTATCTATTAACTCAAGTCAAACCTATTTAATATACCTTAATTGAGGATTAATAAACCCTATTTGGGATAGGTGAACTCATTTGGGTATGGATAAAACCCGCCTAAACCGTTTAGACGTGCCTAACGCAAGTTTTTGCCATTTAAAATTAATGGTCTAACCTAAACTCTGTCTCTCTCTATATATATACTCCCTCTGTCTCATATTATTACTTCCAAATGAAAATAGCACAGAAACTAATATATGTGAGTGTAGTGGAACTAATAATTTATTGGTGAGTGTTAAAAAATTTGGTATTTTAGAAAACGGGACTAATAAATTAGACGGATAAAAAAGACGTGGGACTAATAAAATGAGACAGATGAAGTATATATTAAAGTCTATCAAGTTTCTTTTGCAGAAATGCATCAAATCCTACAAAAACGTGTCCGAGAAATCCATGTTCGACGTATGCATTTTGTTTACTTCACCATTAATTTAGAATTATATACCCAAGTTGAGCACTCAAAGTCTTCAACTAATAATTTAATACGTCCAAACCGACTTTACACACTTGTATTTATACTATATAACCTAATCTTATATAACAAAATAAATAACTATTGACTATTTGCTTCTATTATCATAACTCTCACTAAAAAACATCATTACTCATTAGTGAAAGATTAATCATTGTAAAAGTTATCTATTAGTTCTATGAGTTTAATAGTTTAGATTCGAAGAATTGAACACAGAAGGCCAAGATCAAACTAATTCCATAACTGGTCACCTAGGTGATAAAGAGAACCAACTGACAATCACGAAAGAATTGATAAGTTGAGAAGAGTATCACTTGACAGTTTAGGCCCATCAAAGAGGTCCAAGCCCTAAACGAACTTGCTTGGGCCCATCGAAAAGATCCAAGGTCCAAGCCTGAGATCCGTTAACCGCTCCACGTACGCAACATAAAGCACTGTGCGGGTTCAACTTCCTAAGTCAGCCCCAAGCAGGAGCAAGACACAACTAGAAGAAGCAGGTCGGAAGGGGAATCTCACCTCAGGAGATCACCTCCCCGAAGAGGTTGTCGAGTACACCTACTTAGAGGAGGTCGTCCGGAGGTGGACTCCGGATAAGGTCGCAGCTGGCAGATAAGCACCAACAGTTGCGAGAAAGGCACCAACAGTCGCAACGGTTTTTCTTTCACGGAAACAGCTCCAACAACCCCTAAAATGACGGAAAACCTAGCGGTGGCTAGGGTTTAGGCGGTTAGGAGACATCTATTTGACTCCCATATGAACTATAAATAGAGGTATAGCCGACTTTATTTTACGATCTCTTGACTCTTGTAATCTCAAAGCTCACTTTAGCTTAGCTAGAAACCTGTCACTGTAGCTGTTCGACCCGTTACAGTGCATTGCACACTTGTTGCATCTTCTTGTTAAACAGTTATTCGATCTCACTTTTGATTCCATCGTTTAATAATTGTTGTTTTATGCTGATCGATCTTGCATTGTTTCTATGTCTTTAACTCATTGCATATGATATTTTCGAATAGTCCATATTATTTATTGCTATTATTCCACATGGTTCTTTGGGCCCTATGAAATTGAACCTCAACATTCATCATAAAATAATTTTATTATATTGGATACATATAATTGAACATATATAAATCATACAAATTGCCTTAAAGTAATTAATTCACAATTGCTACTCAAAATATCAATTAAAATATTAACATCTCCTGAACTTTTAACTTTTATTAGCTTGAATGCAATATTTTATGTTAATTAAGGAATTAATAATTACAAATCTAGCATTTATATTAGAATAGATATGACTGAAGATACTAGGTTAAAATAATATATCTATATCTTCTTAGATTTACATATATCTCTAGATTGTATATATCTTTAGATAGGTCACATGTATCTTGTAAACTCTATACATACATGCTCAATAATACGTCATTCATTGAGGCAAATATTGTTAGTCTATCATGGTATCAGCCTAACCGCGATCCTGCCCTCATCTCTCTCCCTCTCTAGCCGATCTCTCTCTCTCTCTCTCCCTCCCAAAACCCTACTTTCTTCCTCTCTCCCTCTCTCCCCGCGCCGATCTCCCTTCCTATTTCCCTCGCCGATCTCTCTCCTTCTCCATACCTCTCGTCCCTCACTCTTCTCTCTCACAAAACCCTAGTCGTACCTCTCTTCCCAAAACCCTAACCATCCTCACAAAAACCCTAGCCGTACCCTTCTCACAAAACCCTAGCCGACCCCTCTCTTCCCAAAACCCTAATCCTCCTCACAAATACTACCTACACGGCCCTCCCCTATCTTGCCCTCATGGCCGACCTTAATCTCCCCGTCGACCCTCTTTCGCTGTCAACCTTGGTGCATATGATCACCATCAAACTAACCTCTTCCAATTATCTCCTATGGCGAGGTCAAATCGTTCCACTACTGACATGCCAGAATTTGTTTGGATATGTCGATGGTACAACTCCCTCACCGCCCACGACGCTAACCGATGCTGCCGGCATCTCGTCAGTAAATCCGGCATATACTTCTTGGCGCCTTCAAGATCAACGCCTCCTCAGCCTACTTCTATCTATTCTCTCCGAAGAGGCAATGGTCGAAACACTAGGTTGTGCTTCTTCTCGTTCGGTTTGGCTCGCACTCGAGTCTTCTTTCAGCCACAAATCAAAAACCAGGGAGATCCAACTGAAAGACGAACTTCAACTCTTGAAGAAAGGTGATCGCTCAGTCAAGGAATACGGCCGTGCTTTCAAAGCCATCCGCGATCAGCTTTCTGCCATTGGTCGCCCTTTTGACGACACCGACAAGGCTCACTGGTTTCTCCGAGGTCTTGGCCCTACTTTCATGAACTTCTCAGCCGCACAGATGGCCCTTCCCACTATTCCGTCTTTCAGTGATCTGCTCGCCAAAGCGGAGAGCTTTTCCTTATTTCAGGATTCTCTAGATCCTCCTGCGCCAGCCTCTGTCGCCTTCTACAGCAATTTCTCCAACTCTTCGGGCCGCGGCATCCTTGGTCCACCTCCGGCTGTCTCTCGCCCTTCCTATCCCAAGAATCAAAAGAAAGGTGGTGGCTAAAAGAACTAGAAACGACCTCCTCATTGCCAAATTTGTCGCACAAACGGCCACTATGCCTCACACTGTCCTCAGCGATATTCTCCACAGCCTTCCTCAAACCTAGCCGAGGCTTTTTTCTGCAGGATGTTCAATTCCCTCTTCCGATCGCTCAGATTGGTACATTGACACTGGCGCCTCTGCCCACATGACTTCCAGCCCTGCAACTCTTGATACCGCCCTTCCCTATTCCGGTAATCAGCAGGTGGTAGTAGGTAACGGTGCTCAACTTCTAATAACACATACTGGTACCCTAACTCTCAACCCTCATCTAATCTTATCTGATGTACTTGTCGTTCCATCTATCACTAAAAATCTCTTATCTGTCAGTAAACTAATCACTGATTTACCTATCCGTGTTGTCTTCTCACAATCTTCTTTCCTTATTCAGAACCGACACACAAATCATGTTCTTGCCACCGGTCATCGTAAAGATGGTCTCTACATTCTGGATGGAGATTGCATAGCTCTTCTTGCCACCGCAAGGACGGGACGCCTGCAGGCATCCATGGATGTATGGCACTCTCGCTTGGGTCACACTCCGCCCGAGTCTCTGCTTCTTCTCAGCAAATTAGGTTTTATTTCCCTTTCTAGTCGTTCTTTATCTAGAAGTCTCTGTCGTACTTGTCAGCTTGCAAAAAGTTCTAAACTTCCTTTCCAACTTAATGAAAAGCGTTCTTCGCATCTTCTTGATTTAATTCACTGTGATCTTTGGGGTCCTGCACCTGCTACTTCCACTTCAGATTTTCGATATTATGTCATCTTTATTGACGATTTCTCACGCTTTACTTGGTTCTATCCTATAGCACGAAAATCTGATTTCTTCAAATACTTACAAATATTTACTGTCTTTGTCGAAAATCAGTTCTCTCGTACAATCAAAACCTTCCAATCCGATGGTGGGACTGAATTTACAAATCACAATGTCCGTAACTTCTTTCTCACCAAAGGTATCCATCATCGCTTTTCCTGTCCGTATACCCCAAGTTAAAACGGGCGGGCTGAGCGGAAACACCGTCATATCATTGAAACCGGCCTCACAGCCCTCTTCCACGCCAACTTACCTCTGTCCTTTTGGGTAGATGCCTTTAGTACTGCTGTTTATACCATCAACCGTCTGCCTACACCCATTCTAGATGGCAACTCTCCTTTTCAGCTTTTATACGGCTCAATCCCATCTTACTCCTTTCATCCTTTTGGCTGTCGCGTTTATCCCTGTTTACGGGATTACGCCTCAACAAAATTCTCTCATCGTAGTTTACCGTGCATCTTTCTAGGATATTCTTCCACTCACAAGGGTTTTAAGTGCTTCGATCCTGCTACGGCACGCATCTATATTACCCGTCATGCACGATTCGATGAGAACCACTTTCCCTACGTCTCCAATTAGCCCAGTTCCGCCATTACCTCTCTAGACATCCCGACGTTCGTTAAACCACCTTCTACGGCGTCCTTCCGGCCTTCACCTCCCTCTACATCGTCGCCCCATCCAATCAAAACACCGACATCCATGCCTTGCCCCATCTGCCCTCACGGCGCACCTCTTGCCATTCAAAACCCTAACGCCGCCCCCTTAAACCCTAACCCTAACGGCCACCCCCTAAACCCTAACCCCGATGGCCCCCCCATAAACCCTAACCCTAACGGCGCACCCTTAAACCCAAACCCTAACGGCGCCCATGAACATAACCCTAACCCTAACGGCGCAAATCAAGCTGTGCAACCTACCCACCCCATGACCACTCGTGCCAAGGCCGGTATCTTTAGACCACGATATATTGCTAATCTTGCTAACACTGTTTTTTATGATGCTCTTCTGTCTAGTTCAGAGCCCCGTGGTTTCAAATCCGCTGCCAAACATGCTCACTGGATGGCTGCAATGGACGAAGAAATGGCTGCCCTACGTCGCAACAACACATGGACCCTCGTCCAGCGACCTCCGAGCACCAATATAGTTGGGTCGAAGTGGGTTTTCCAGACAAAATTCTTAGCTGACGGCTCCATCGATCGCCACAAGGCACGGCTGGTGGCTCAAGGATTTACTCAGATTCCTGGTCTTGATTTCTCTCACACCTTCAGTCCAGTCGTCAAAGCAACCACAGTTCGGGTCATTCTCAGCCTCGCCGTTTTCCATAGCTGGCCTCTCTATCAGCTCGACGTCAAGAATTCTTTCCTCAATGGCGACCTGTCTTCTCCTGTGTACATGGAACAGCCCTCTGGATACATTGATCAGCAATTTCCAGATCACGTCTGCAAACTGTCCAAGGCTCTTTACGGTCTGAAGCAAGCTCCACGCGCCTGGTTCACTCGTCTCAGTGATTATCTGCTTCGTCTGGGCTTCACCTGTAGCAAATCGGACACATCACTTTTCACCTTTTTCAAAGACGATGTGGTCTTGTTTCTACTGGTATATGTCGACGACATCATTTTGACAGGAAACAATGTCGCCTCTATCTCCAGATTTATTCAGGACATGAATTCGGAGTTCTCCATTAAAGACCTTGGACGGTTGAACTATTTTCTTGGATTGGAAGTCACTTATACTGTGGATGGACTTTTTCTGTCTCAAGCAAAGTATGCCAGGGACATTCTCTCTCGAACAGACTTATTGGAATCCAAGCCAGTCTCGACTCCGATCGCCGCAAACACTACTCTTCAGGCTGATGGGAAAGCTTTCGCTGACATCACTCTCTTCCGGTCCTTAGTTGGCGCGCTTCAGTACTTAACCATCACACGGCCTGATCTTTCCTTTGCCGTAAATTTGGTAAGTCAGTTTCTTCACGCTCCCACCGAGGAACATTATCAGACAGTCAAGCGTATTCTTCGCTATGTGAAAGGAACAATCAATCATGGTCTGATCTTCTCGACTCGGGAAAGCTGCAATCTCGCCGCCTACTCTGACGTAGATTGGGCTCGTTGTCCGGACACACGTCGTTCAACTTATGGGTATGCATTATTTCTTGCCGGAAATCTTATATCTTGGAGCGCTAAGAAACAGCTGATAGTTTTGCGATCCAGTTGCGAATCAGAATACCGCGCCCTCGCAAACTCTGCTGCAGAAATAATATGGGTCACAAATGTGTTACATGAGCTTCGCGTCCCACTCTCTGCGCCGCCGTCTCTATTCTGCAACAACAACAGTGCAATCTTTCTGACTCAAAATCCTGTCGCCCATAAGCTCGCCAAGCACATCGACGTCGACTACCATTTTGTCCGGGAATTAGTGCATGCAAAGAAATTGAATACCATCTTCATTCCATCTTCCGAACAAGTGGCAGACATATTCACCAAAGGTCTACCTCGTCCACTGTTCGAATACTTTCGCGGCAAGCTTCGAGTTGTTGGCTTCCCACAATCTCGCTTGAGGGGGGATATTAGAATAGATATGACTGAAGATACTAGGTCAAAATAATTTATCTATATCTTCTTAGATTTACATATATTTCTAGATTGTATATATCTTTAGATAGGTCACATGTATCTTGTAAACTCTATATATACATGCTCAATAATACGTCATTCATTGAGGCAAATATTGTTAGTCTATCAATTTATATGAAGTTAATTAAAGATTACAAATTTCTTTATATAGGAATAATGATAGATACAGTCAAGCATATATATTAAACTAAAATAGAAATATAATTACAAAATCAAATAACTAGTTAATTATATTGAAAAATAATCTGGTACTATGCGAGTGTTATATTAGTTCATAGAATTATAGGCCCACGTTGAAAACTCAGAACCCTGCTATATTCTCAAGTTAATCCTAATCTAATTTTAATAAGAGTAAAAAAATGATATTTAAACTCGAGATATATGAATTAACCATGTTTTAAATAAACTTGGAAAAGTACAAATGAATTAGCTTTATTGTAATAAAACAAATGCCATGATGAAAACCAAAAAATATTGAAATAGACAAATTCTCAGATGAGACAGTCTCATCATTTTTATTGTGAGACGAATTTAATGAAATGATGTGTTTCTTTATTGCAAATGATGTATTTCTTTGTTACAAATAATGTAAGTTTTAAAAATGAAATGATGTATTAAAGTCTATCTTACAATAAAAAATGGTGAGATCGTTTCTCAGGAGATCAACTCATTGAAATATTATGATTATAAGAGAAATTATAGATATAAATAAACATATTGTATTTATTAGAAAAACATTATAATAGAAAATAAATTATCCAAAAACCCTACTACTCCTACCCTAGGCTATATATATGTGTCCATACATTGCTTCGTTAGTTAACTATCCCTCCCTTAAAAACCAATGAATCCCATGCAACTCTGGCCCGAACCGGTCTTCCCGGTCCAGCATTTGGCTGAAACCGAGATGACCCGGATCCCGGACAGCTATGTAAAAAAGCTGTCTGACCGGCCGGGTTTTCTCGACACAGCCACAATTAATGCAATTAACATTCCGGTCATCGACATGCAGGAGTTAAACTCCAATGACCTCTCGCTCAGACGAGAGGTCGTTGGGGTTTTGGGGGAAGCCTGCCGCAAGTGGGGCTTCTTCCAAGTGGTGAATCACGGCGTGAGCCATGAGCTCATGGCTCGCGCTACCCACACGTGGCGCGAGTTCTTTGAGCTGCCGCTCGAGGAGAAGATGAAGTTTGCGAACTCGCCGGAGACGTACGAGGGCTACGGCAGCCGGCTTGGCGTGGAGAAGGGGATTTTGCTGGATTGGTGCGACTATTTTTTTCTTAATTACCTTCCCCTTGAGATGAGGGATGAGAAAAAGTGGCCGAGTTTACCACTTTTATGCAGGTAATAATTCGAATAAATAAGCACGTGCGTATATGTTTTTTTTATATATTAATTGGTGGCATGAATATTAAAGTCAAATAAATAAAATATAAGTATAATACTATTATTTTAAAATATACCTATAATAAGAATTATATAATAGATTGGTGACATTCAGTAGCAAATTCAAAAATTTATCGAGGAGGTTACATTAAAATATATATAACAAAAAAATTATAAATTTGAGTAAAATTGAAATTATTTTGACTCCATCAGCAACACTCTCGTACTATTTCTTCTTCTTCTTTTTTAATCTCCAACTCTTTTTTCTTTTTTATGACTTTTAACTCATAAAAAATTCGATCACCATACTATAAAAAATGAAAAAAAAACCTTTGATTAAGGGGGGCTGAAGCCCGCCTTCATAGCATGTAGATCCGCCCCCGATAATACTCATTTTAAGTAGTTCGATAAAGGAAGCAGTTCCGATGGGACCCAACGTTTCCCTAGTACGTAGCATGCATGAATTTACTAAGAAACATCATGTTTCTATGACCAATTTACTAAGAAACACCATGTTTCTATCTATGGTCAGGTTAAGGATGGGATATTAAAGTATAATTACAAAATTAATGTCCCTAGTTCGGAACATGAGTGATTTAAGTACTTTGTCTGTTCTAATAAATTGTGAGTTCGAGCATTGATGAGAATATCTTGATGGAATGAGATAATCTAATTCAATACATTCAATTTCAAAATATGTGTCATTAATTATGTTATAACACTTTAATTTGAATAATTGAAGGGAAATGGTGGATGAATACAACAAAGAATTGGTAAAACTTGGAGGAAAATTGATGAAGATTTTCTCACAAAATCTTGGATTGGATGAAAATTATCTTCAAGAAGCCTTTGGAGGAGAGGGGATGAGTGCATGCATGAGGGTTAACTATTACCCAAAATGCCCTCAACCACACCTCACACTTGGCCTCTCTTCCCATTCTGACCCTGGTGGCTTCACCCTCCTCCTCCCCGACGAGGCCGTTTCCGGCCTCCAAATCCGTTGCGCTGGCCGTTGGGTCACCGTCAACCCCATCCCTAATGCTTTCATCGTCAACTTAGGCGATCAACTCCAGGTTTCTTCTTATACTTCTCCATCTTCTATATCCATAGATCTCATTATTATTATTAATATTATTATTATTATTACTATTTTTTAATCCTAAATCAACAAATATATTATTATAGAGTTGTTGAGAGAGTTCGAATGGAGAAAACTAGAGTGCATATGAAAAGTAGATAGACTTATTGCTTTTATATGAATAAAAAAAATTCGCATATTATTATTAATTTTTTCTAGTGATTATAGAATGAAGTATCGATTTCCAAATGTCTCATTCAAAACAACTATGAATAGACAGTTCTCCTAAGAGAGACAAATTAGAGAGAAACAAAATGCATTGAGTTAAGAAAAAACTTAAATTGAGAGACATGTGGGGCTCATCCATTAATTTTAGGACCCAACAAAAACTTATCTAATAATTGGAGGAACATTTATATAATACAAGATTAAATGTAATATTTTACTATTTTTTTTATCGTATTAGATTTATCAAATTACTTATTTATAATGATTTAGGAGTTTGCTTCTGAGTCATGACCGACAAACCGAGATAAGGGCAACCTTATATTGCAAACATCATTAAACAAGCTTGAACAAGCATTTATAAAATTAATTAATATTCTAGTATTCTCTATATACAAATATTGAGAAGTTTGCACCAATTACAATTATATATTTTCTCTCCAAAATGAAGTGTAAAATTTGTGCTTTTGATTTAGTTATCTTTAAGCAGTAATTTAATTAAGAATTATTCTCAATTCAAGGTCCGGAAAATAATTTAATTATTATTTCAGGACTTGAAAGATGAATTCTCAATTTTGAATCCGAAAGATTATAAAATTCACAATCCAAGACCTCAATATCAAATTATGCATTGAAAGTTTAATGATCTTTTGGATCCTGAATTAAGAATTCATTTTTCGAATTCTAAATCAGCAATTAAATTATTTTTTAGACTTCTACTAACATTTCTTGATTTGTGCTTTGAAGTTTCCCTTCAATACTACAACATTTAATGGCATATGCTTCTTTTCCCATCTTTGTTCATAAATTTTGTTCTTTCTTTTTAGCATATTTTCATATTATTCCTCACAACTTATTTATTTTAACATTATAAAATATGCATTAATACATGATATATTTTTCACCTTATTTCAAAATGAAAAATGAAATCGTTTGAAACTCCAAATCTAAAACGTGGTAGAGGGTCTCGTGTTAATTTCTTTTCCTTTTTTCTTCGTTTTTTCACAAAATGAAGCATTTCTATTTTTCTTTAAAATCGAATTCAAACAAAGTCTTCGACATAGTTTTCAATTTTGATATTATCCCGCAATACAAATATTACGTAATTAAATACTCCATCCGTTTCAATTATATTATCTAGTTTGATTTTATATGTTTGTCAAAATCATTTATTAAAACAATATATTTAAATAAACTTTCTAATATTACCCTTATTTAAAACACTAATTAACATTTCTTTTGCATAATATTATTTTTAATATTTTCATTTTCCAAAGTTATTTAGGGGTATAATTGTAAATTACTTGAGAAAAACAATACCAAATATAGAAATTTGACCTTATAATTGAAACACCCTAAAATAGTAATCTGGACCAAATAATTGGAATGGAGGGATTATTTCATCTATCCCAAAAGTTTATGCAAGCTTTTCGATCCTAAATCTTGATTGGTGGTAATCAATCTAGAGATAGAATTCTAAAATTACTACTCTGTCCGTTCCGACATATTAGTCCATTTTCTTAAAATGATAGTTTTTTCACACTCATCAATAAAATATTAATTTCACTGCCACTCACAAATATTGATTATTGTGCCTGGGCAAAGTAAATTAATATGTCGGGATGGATGGAGTATTTTTCTTTCAAATATTGGGAATATTTATTAATGACTTACACATTTTTACTAGTTTTGAAACACTGAAAATATTAGTAAATAACTAATATTGTAAAAAAAAATAATAATAACTATTTATTTGACGTGAGTCTTCCACTCGAGGCCGTCGTGAAAGCGCATTGATTATGATGAAGAGATCATGAGTTCGAATATCCCGGGATATTTGAGTATGTATCTGTGTTAAGTAGGTCATGATTCATAAATTTGATGTTGCAGATATTGAGCAATGGAAATTACAGAAGCGTTGAGCACAGGGTGACAGTGAATTCAATGAAAGAAAGACTATCACTGGCTTTCTTCTACAATCCAAGGGGCGACTTGCTTGTGAAACCGGCGGCGCCGCTTGTCTCAGAGACGGCGCCACCGCTGTATCCGGCCATGACTTTCGAAGAATACAGACTGCACATCAGGACCAAGGGCCCTACTGGAAAGTCCCAAGTTGAATCACTCACCCCATGATTTTTGCATCACACCATGAATATTGTTTACTTCATATTTCATGTCTTAATATGTTTCTGTATTTTGGTAAGAAATGAATGATTTCATTTTGTGTTGTCAAGTTGTTATTGGTGATACGAAAATGGAGTTTTACATTATAATCTCCATGTTCATGGCCCATGGGTCAATGTCAGAAGAAAATAACAAACGATGCAAGAATAGTCAAAAGCAGCTATAATCGTGGCACGAATAAGTTCTTTCCTTCTTAATTTTAGAGTTGATGTGGTCAAGTTCTACCTAATTTCTCACATTTTCCTCATCTTTATTTACTTCATCGTATACTTCGAGCACTTGCCAACTGGATAGGTTCGACTACTTTTGCTTGAGAAGCATCTTGATTAACGACTCAAGTCATTTGATCGCGAGATCGAATCGAGCGTTGCGTATTTGCTTGAGAAGCATCTTGATTAACGACTCAAGTCATTTGATCGCGAGATCGAATCGAGCGTTGCGTACCAGGTGATTCGATCGGCTGCTAGTAGGGGTGTAATCGAACCGAGTCGAGTCGAGTAGTGTCGTGCTCAAGTTTGACTCGTTTAGTTTCGAGTCGAGGTTTGAGCTTTTTTATTGAATACTTTGATGTTCACGAACGTTATCGAGTTTTTATCGAGCCTAAACGAACTTTTTAAATTTAGAATATATTTAAGATTTTCATTATTATTTTAAAGAAAATGTTATTTATTCCAATAAAAATATCATTTTCATGCTCAAATTCTAAATTTTTTTCATTATTAGATAGATTTATCATTATTGTTACTCTTAAATCATAAAAATATTATTTTTATAAAAATAATTATTTTATATTTCTTATTAATTTTAACTAACGAGCCTGCTCACGAGCTCACGATCGAATACTATGATGCTCAAGTTTGATTCATTTAATAAACGAGCTTTACTAAACGAATTCGAACGAGCTTTTATCGAGTCGAGATCCGAGTAACTCACGAACAATTTGATTTATTTACACCCCTAGCTGCTAGGATGGGCCGAGTGTGTGTCCGGGTTGATAATGATCTGACCACTGGACTTCTGGTACTACTTGTCAGGCCTCATGGGCCCAAAATGAGTGGTATCATTTTGGATTTCATCACTACATATAATATGAGATATAATACTAAAAAATAATAGAGAATATATTATTCAATAACATCAATTTTAATCCATGAACAACGTCCAATCTGTTGCACACATTTATTTCACTGCACCAATCTGTGTATAGTTTTTACTGATTCAGATGGCTGTACATGCCCGGCAGCAGGGTCGCCGACGACGACAAGAAGGCATCGGCGCTCCACGGGAAGCCGATTTCCTGCTCTGTATAAAAATTCTTGGTCATCCCATCAAGAGAGAACAGGTTAAGGTTCTGTGAATCAAGATTGAATGATGGAACTTTGTGCATCTGTTGCTGAACACTTTGTTCCTGAATCTTGATCCTCTTTCGAGCTCGGATTTCTTCTTTCGATGATATCTCACTGACGTCTTCTGAATCTGTTTCGAGCTCCTTCCTGTTCGACTGATCCGATTCTTCGCTGAGGGAAGGCAGTGATAGGATCGGAGAATATGGTTTGATCGGCTTGGTTCCAGGCGCCCGGTTCTTGTATTCCTCCATCATCTTGTCGAGAAACCTTCCTTGCGCTTCGATTTTCATCTTCAGACTCTTCTGGACCTCAAGCTGCTCGCTCAACCGTCTCTGTGCTTCCATTTGAATCAGCAACGCTTCGTTCAGCTGCGCGCCACTAGATTATTCATGTAACCTATGCATTAGTTGGTGGTTCGTGCAGAATTATATATATCGATATGAATCAAGTTTTACGAGCAAAATAGGTCTCGGAGCGACTCACGAGAGAGCAGAGAAGTTGGGGAGCATTTCAGATACACTTCGTCTTTCAAGCTTGCCTTCTGCATGAGGGAGCATTGTGTAAGCACACATAATCAGAGAAAGCAAATGGTAACGAAAACGGATAATGAATTTACTCGTGTGGTCTTCTTCTCGGGTGAATACCGACATCCTGTATTTCTGTAGAGACAGCAAAATACAAAAAATGAGACAGAGAGAGAGATGCTATGTTTGTGTGTGTAGAGAGAGATAAAAGAGACCTGTAAATGAGACTTGACATGAAAGATTGTCAATCCAGGAATGGCCATAGCCTTGAGAATACCTTTCGGGGTTGCCCCTGGGAAAACAATACAATTGGAAGCGAATTAACAAAAAAACGCGTAGATTTGAATCTCGTGTGAACTTATTATCAACCTTCACTTACTATCTGGACCTCCAATCTGATTGACTATCTTCTCAAACAGATCATGCAACTCTTTGGTCCACTTCAGCCTCTCCTTCGACGAGCTATTAGAACGGTTAGTGCCCATCTTGGTGCCGGGTGACCTTGCAACCCTGCCAGGCAAAACGGTATGAGCAGATAGTAGTCAGTTAAGAAGAGTTGCTGAAATAGATACTCATGCACCAGAGCACTTTTGTCAGGCGATATGAACTAAGGAGAGGGAGTGATGTAGACGTCGAAGATACCTAAAAATAGCTGCAATCCATGTAAGATAAAAGAGAGTTTCCAGCTTCTCAAACTCATCATCAGACCTTCTCTTGTTTGTATCACCTGGTGAAGAAACCTAAAAAATACAGCGCGGGCATGTATGGACCCACGACAGCTAAGGAGAGACAGAATAAACAACTACCAGCCAAAGAAAGGCAGCTAGAGCCAAATGCAGTTGAAAAAACTGAACAAAAACTTAACTGCTTTAAAATAATGATACATCACGAACGGGGCATAGAAGAATCCATATAATATTGTAGCATCAGAATGAACCAGACTCCTATATAAAAGCTATAACATTAGAACACACCGCCTAGTATGCCAGGATGGGCTTTATCCTGCTCGGAATAAACTGGTGTTGACTACAAAGAGTTGATAACACATATTACTAAATTACTTTGTCAGCAACTGAGTGAACACTTCCACTCTTCATTTGATCCAATAACAAACTACTGTCTGCCGCGCTTCATGCAGGCAGGGCATTTGTATTGCTTGATGTTTTCAGCTTTAGCAGGAGTTATCTTCACACATTTCCCATGGTACCATCGCTCACAGATGTCACACCCAATCCAGAACTCATCTGCATTGTAATTTCCACCACAGCTTCCACACAGTGTCTCGCTATGTTCGTCTTCCTCTTCTTCGAAACTTTCCTCTGCCAGCTTTGGGTTACTTTTGACTTGGCTGTCGCTGGACCTCTGCAAATGAGACAATATTTGATCTCAATGTTTTTCAACCACAAGTACAATCACCAACTTGAATAAAAGAAAAGGAAAATAAACCACTTCACAAAGAGAAAACAGCCTCATAAGATTAGTCCTCTACAACAATATTTAAAAATTCAATCTCATTTCTAAAGCATTTAGTAAACCATGTAATGTAACTTAGCAGGGTTTGTTTCATATGCATATCCACAATATTTCAAATATCTGTCCTCGACAAGTTGACCACCATTTTTAAAAGTTCAATCTCAATTCTAAAGCATTTAGTAAACCATGTAACTTCATGAAACTCCCCTTAGTCAAAATTCGACTGTGAGGATGGAAAAATGGTACAAAAGAAAAGACATATTAGTAACAAGTAGGGTTTGCTTCATATGCATATCCACAATATTTCAAATATTACTAACAAACAAACATCTAAAAGTTGATGTTGTCATACCTTTGTACCAACACGAGATTTGCTTCCACTATCTGCACTGGGCTTATCTTTTACAGGCTTTCTGTCTGTCACCACTTCAAAAACTGATGGCAAATCATTGATCATGCTGAAGAGGCGCTTCCTGCAAGTCCAGTAAACATAGAATGTGAACCCAGAAAGCTTTCTTCAAAAGAAATAAAATGTAATTGTTGCTCCCTCTTTTCGTGGGATACATTTTGAATTGGGATGGTGGGGGTTCAATGCACCTCCAAATGTGATTTGTGTTTTGTACCTCTCGTTGCGGTTCAGTCTGGCACCTAGGTAGAACGAAACTGCGAGCAACCAACAGTCACTATGCACAGCAATTAGAGAAAGCCAATCTCTTTTGTTCATCCCATCCCTGGCAAAGTTGATCCCAAGGGCAGGCTCGGGGAGTTCCGGTGGAACTTCCTCAGCTGGAAGATTTACTTCCCAAGATTCATTCGGGTGCCCATAAAGACACAAATTCTCCTTCTCTAGTAAGTAGAATCGACAAACCAAACATGATCAACTCGAGGAAATAAACATTATTAAGATGATGAAAATAAGCATGATACAGGACAATGAGCTCGCACAGTAATTTCACATGCCATTACATGTCAACAAAAATCACTTCTGCAAACCAAAAGGTAAATTAACCATCTTTGCCCAAAATAAAATACTCGAATCAAGTCGAAAATCTTGCAACTACAATGGAAACATACCAAAATTAACAGCCTACCAAAAAAACAACCCTATTTAGTATTTACCCAACACAAGGAGTAAATTAACCTTCCAATCATTCAGAACCCTATCCGAAGAAAACAAAACAGCAGCACCAAATTGCCCAATTACCCATCACATTAATCAATTTTAAAAAAAAATTAAAACAAAGTCAAAAGACACCAACTTTTAAACAACATGAGCAAGACTTACCCTAATTTAAGTTTCTAAAACTCAAAGCAATCAATATGAATGAACTAACAACAAATTACCTGGATCGCACAGCCCGTAAAATTCTTCCACATCTGAAAAAAAAAAAAAAAAAAAATAGTCACACTCGTTCATTGAGAAATCAGCGAAAGATTCAATAAGCAAATTACCGGAAGTTAAAGCACGAACAATCCCAGCTCGACGAGCACTGAAATCTTTGAAGATCTCCTCCACAGTGCGAGGATTCGAAGAAACTGATGCCATTTGTGCACGACAAACAAGAGATCTAGAATCTACAGAAATAAAAAGTCAGAATTCACATGAAGAAAGCGAAAGAAGTGTGTTGAAATGGAGAGAGAGAAGAGAGGAGAGGGAGAGAGAGTTTTGAGTGTGCATGTAACGCTACAATCAGGAAAACACAACACAGGCGAAATTGGAGACGGGGCTAACCGTTAAACGACGTCGTTTTGTGAGTATCTTTTGCATCTTTTCCCTTTTTTTTTTTTCCTTCTCCTTTTTCTCTTTTTCTGAATCCCTCTATTTAATTTTGTTGATTATCATTACTATTTCTCAAATTATTTATAAATTCTAAATCATTAAAATTTTTTTATCAAATTTGGGTTTTTGAACTTTAATTCTGACATAATTATTAATTATTAATCGTTCACATTTTCAATATACTAAAAATCGAAAGTGATGATCGAAAAGTCGTTGTGAATCTTAATGTTTATGTTATGTTCATTAATTATATAAAATAATCAAAGTTTTAGAATTATTTCATTTTTTGATAACTTACACGTAACATGTATTGATGAAAATAAATCACGATTGTTCGAATTTATTTGCAAAATTAAAGAAGAGAGATTTTTCTTTCACAGCTACTTACATTTGAAAAAGCTACAACCAACTCACTTACTTTTCAACTACCATATTTCCTACAACTAATTTGAAAATTAAATACATTATTTCAGTTGCATCTACTTCCTACAGAAGATCCCAAACCTAAATTCCTGTTTGTTTGATCCTATAATTGTATTGAGTTTCTGTTTGTTTGAGAACATCACATGTTTGTTTCCTTGTCTGCTGCCACCAGAAACAATAGCAGAATTTGTACATCTAACTAATGAAACATATATGTAGAAGGAGGTTCCGATGCCGGGAGCCAGCAACGCCTCGAACCTAGCTATAGTGCTCGTCCTTGGCTTTTTTTTAATAGAATGCATTAATTTAAAACTCATAATATTCTGATATTTCTATTGGACATAGAGAAAATACTTTCATCACTTGCACCCGAACTAGAGGCACACGTCTTATTTGAAAACCGAGAATCCGATAGAGATGGCAATAATAGGATTGGCAGGTCAAGCTGTAACATGATATTAACACGTTACACATCAATCTAATCCATTTATTTTTTTTGGACCAGAAAAGTTGATCCAAACACGGCCTGTTATTTTTCGGGTTGAAAAGTATAACCTTAATCAAGATGACAGTTTAATACAAAATCACAAATACATTTCATACTAAAATTCATAGAATTTTTATATTTAATTAATTGATTAATTTCATTGACAAATCATTATGGATTTCACGGGTCGACCTGAAACTTGACCGAACCGACACTATTTTTTATTGGGTTTCATGGATCCAACCCCAAACCCAAAATGACTTGACACAACCCATTTATGTCATATAAGTTATGTGCCAGGTTGTCGTGTTGAGTCGAAGATTGCCGTCCTAAAGATAATAAATAAAGGGGATAATATGTTGACTCATGTAAAAAAAGAGAGAAAAAAAATATTAGGAAAGAAGATTGTTGATAAATAAACATCTCAAGAATTAGGGAAAATCTAAATAACTCCTGTAATTTTTCAACGCATGAGAAAAACAAACAGAAGAAAAGGAAGGCAAGCTTACACAAGTATGGTGCATAACTCCACCACAGCAGTATTTATGAGGACGACAACAGCCGCTTGATGCCCTGTTTCTGCTCAGGAGTAAGCCGGCTAGGGAACTTGATGTTGAACTTGATGCGTAGGTTACCCTTTCGGCCGGGCTCCTTAGGGATCGGCATCCCTTCGCCTTTGATAACTTCTTCATAGGTTGGACTAACAATGCTGTTGATGGGTGTGGTTATATTCCGGCCATCAAGGGTGGTCACTTGGGCGGTGTAGCCGGTCAGAGCTTCGACCAGGGAGATCTTCTGGGTAGCTATGAGATCGTTCCCATCCCTTTTGAATACGCCGTGAGGCTTTTCGTCGATAATGAAGACTAGGTCAGATGGTATCACACCTCTTTGTTCATTTCCCTTCTCTGGAAATGTTATCTTTGTTCCCTTCTTCCACCCGGGCTTGATTTCGATTGTAAGAATTTCCTCCACAGTTGTGGGCCTCCTGCCAAAGGGTAAATAGTCGAAAACAGGAAGCCATAAGCACAGATTCTAGAAAAGAAAGAATGTAACTTCTATTATTAACATCGGATCAGGAGGAGGGATAGCCCGGCCCTAGAGTAAATGGTATCGACTGCAGGGCATCACGAATTTTGGAGGTCAAACATCAAAAAAGGAGCATCATATATCACAGAGTCAGCAATTATAAATCAGAATGATAGTATCCAGATTCAACATATTAATCATGTTAGTAAATTGTTCACATGCATGGCATCGAGGTCTCTATATTTGTGCAAGTGATTTTTTGACTAGGAATATCATCTAGAGGTAAATATAACTCTTTTTGAGACATTGATTGCGAGAAAAAAGTTCTAATTAAGAAGTTATCAGCAACATGAGGAATTTTCATGTGACTGATGCAGAGAAGAGAGGAAAAAGGTAATGTTTAACACATAATTATGCAGAAACTACACAAATACGCAGCACCCTGCATATCCAAACTCATACCCCAAGTTGATAAATCCATCAAAGAGCAACATTCTTGCATTAGAAGTTAGAACTTAAGGCATGTATTCTGGAAGCGAAAACTTCAAAACCGCAATAGTTTATAAGAAAAAAAAAAACCAACTTTCAGGAGATGATACGAGTCTCCTCGAATGAAATTAAACTTTCCAGGTAGAAGGCAGCAACACATGTTTGACAATAATGGTACTCTGATTAATCAACTTAAAATAGGGTAAATGATAAGCTATCAGTATCAACAGAATCCTCAGTAACGAGACAATCTTTTCATAAGGAAAGATCAAGATACGCAGTCGCAGTTACGCAATTATGCATTTATTTGTCATCTGAATAGTCAAGTACTTCTTCACTAGAGGTACCAACAAGTGCAAGCAAGACATTTGATTTACTATGTATGTGTTCATCAAACATAAAAATAACATGCCATGGAAACATACGTCGATATTTGACAGGAGAAAAATGAGCAACAAAGGTACCTAGTTGGATGTCTTAGTTATTATCACCATGCACTTCACTGTCAGCAACCTATAAAGCTTAAGAATTGTCCATTTACTGTTCACTATAGGTTTTCTTCTGTAACAGCGAGCCTAACTCCAATAAATTAGGGCAATCCCAAAAGGTAACCAATTACCGAACAATAATGACTCTCGTCCAACGACTTATGACATTATATAATTGCTTGACACTTGTAAATGTGTCAATTATTACGCCTCGTGCTTAGCCAAGAGTAACAACTTACAAGCCACGTTTCACCAATCATGTCAAATTATCTCAAAACCTAGATATCCGACTTTCATACTGACGTTAGTTAATCGGTAGAAAAGTCCATTACACGTACACGTAGCACAAAGACACAAAGCAAGGAAACTTCCCCCGATCATACCGTATAACAAACATATACCCAAAAGAGATTATTTATTCTAACGACTATGACACATCAAACAGGGTCACAACAACACAAAGACTGTCACGTGACGAAAGATGTCAACAATTGCATCGTGCAACCATTACACGGGTCAAAAAGGGTACCAGACAAAAGTATTTTGCACAAAATCAAGACCAATCACTTACAAGCCACAAATCGACCAATCAAAACAGATATTGCATAAACTGAATTCCCAACATTGCGACTAATACCAATTTCCAGCTATATACTAGCATCTTAACTCTCTAACTCCAATTATTCCAATCTATTAAAATTCAATCAATAAACAAACAAAACAGTTACGAATGACCAAGACATTACCCACTAGAATCCATCACATCCCGCGAAATCTTCATCTTTTTAGTAGTGCCCTTGTACAGGTCCTCCAAACTACACGGCAACATCCGCTCAATTGCAGCCGCTTTCCTCTGCATTCCACTGGAACCCCCTTCCGCACTGGCAGCTGCATTCCTAAATGAAGTAAATATATCATCTCCAAACGCACCTCTCGGAAATGACCCAGCCCTAGACCCGCCCCCCATATCCCCCATCCCTCCAAACGGGCTGGAAAACCCGAAGAACTCCGAGAATATATCATCAGCGCTGCGCGGATTGAACCTAAATGTGGCCCCACCGCCGTCCCTCATGCCGGAAAACCCGCCGGCATCTGGCGGCGGCATCTGCCCCTTCAAACCCTCCTCGCCGTACTGATCATAAACCGCCCTCCTCTGTGGATCACTCAATACCTACATTAATCAATCACAAGAAACAGCTCGAATCACCAATCATCATCGTCGATTCATACCAATTCCCCACAATCGCTCCAATTACTGAACCCAACTCTTAAAACAAGATGATTAAAAAAAAAATTAAAAAATCACACACACAAACACATATATATATATATATAGAGAGAGAGAAGCAATCGAATTACGTCGTAGGCCTCGGAGATTGTCTTGAATTTGGCTTCGGCTTCTTTTTTGTTGTTGGGGTTTTTGTCGGGGTGCCATTTCATGGCGAGTTTGCGGTAGGCTTTCTTGAGGTCGTCGTCGTTGGCGGAGCGGTCCACCTGAAGTATCTTGTAGTAGTCCACGCCCATGCTTCTCTATCTCTCTCTCTCTCTCTCTCTACAACTCCTCCTTCGTCTTCCCTTAATTTCCTTCTGCGTCGAGATTTTGGTTCAACTTCTCATCAATAAAGCTCGCTCTCTGCTAAGCCTAAAATTAATTTTCAATTTCTATTGAATTTTGTGGGTTTCTTGTTGTTGGGCTTCTGGCCCAACCCAACTTTCTCTATCAATCCCATTTTTATTTTTATTTTTTTTGAAGTCGCAATTTGATTCATGATATTTCAAAAAACAAATGTTTAATGAGTTGTATTTTAGTTCTTAATATTTTATCTTGTTCAATAAAAAAACCATAGGCCATAATAATAGTTTATGTAAATAACATAAGGAAAAAATTATAAGTTGATGTTTCGATAAAAATCTCAAATAAAATATTGTACATTTTTAAAAAAATTGCATACATACTTGAAATGTTGTGGTTTCGTTTGAAGTGAAATATCAGCTTTTTGTCATCATATTTTTACTATTATTATACATTTAAAATAAAATTAATAGTTTAAATATTTACTTAAATTTTGTAAAATTATAACAATTTATAATATCTTTACATGGTAATGCTACTATATATTGCAAATTATTATCAAAATAATGTTAAAATACACAAAAAATTCAAACAAAAATAATTCAATCTCAAACATTATTAACTAAGATTAAACAACGGGGTTCTATTTTTATTTAATATTGATAATTTATAAGGCAAAAATTTCAAATATATACTGAACAATGCGAGTTTTGTTTTCAAATGTTTAGTATAATAGTTTATGTGTCTGACTTAGATTTCCGATAATATTCATTGATTAAAAAAATAATTTGAGATATATTTGATTAGTGTTAATAATCTGGATATGTATTGAAACATTTGAATAGTTTGAGATATATTTAAGAAAACGAGCATAGTTAAAAATATATTTAAACATTTTGCCTATTACTTAATAATGATGAGTGAGTCTTGTGCGAGACGGTCAGACAATAAGCAAATTAAGTTTAAAATTCTCATTTACATTATGTGCATTTTAATCGAAATGCATAATTTCGATCGGAGATGGAAAGCATTGCGATCAGAATTTGTCATTCCAATTGAATCCATTGTGTAAGTACGAATTTCGATCGAAATACGCTATTGTTTCTCCTTATTGTAAAAATACACGGTATCACAATTCACACAAGTTGTTGTCATTACAAAACCTGAAAGATTAATTCACAATTTAAAGATATAAAAGATCACAAAAATTGATTGATGAATTTCTTGACTCAAAATTTTATGATCCTTCGAATTCTAAATTAAGAAATCATATTTCAGGTTCTAAATCGATAATTAAACCAGTGTTTTTCCCGATTTAAGAGAAAAAGAAAACAAAAAAACGGCATGATTTCCAGCACAGCACACTAGGGAGACAGCGAGGATTTAAAATATTTGGGGAGGTTAAAATGGTAAATTACGTTCACGCGTGAGGCTTCAGAGTCCAGTCTGTCTGTTCAGTTCCTCCGCCCTCTTTCTCTCTATCTCTTCGAACTGTCACCGGAACTCTCCCTCTCTCTAGACTCCGACACCAGATCTACACCAATATCCAATTCAAAATCACCGGCGCAACGGCTCCATCCGACATTGATACGCCGAACTGCTAGCGGTGCCGCCATCTTTTGAAGCCCCGCTGGGAAATGGGGGATTTCAATTTAGCCCTAGTGATCGTGGCAATAATCGTCTGCGTGATTGTGTTCTTAGTCAACGTCTACCTGCTTGTCAATTACCAGCATCCCGATGATAAGAACCAGGCCTACTTCCCCAAAATCGTCGTCGTTTTCGGGCTATCGATCGCCGCTATCTCGATTCTGATGCTCCCGGCCGACGTCGCTAACCGGCAGGCGTGTCGCCACGCGATTTACAATGGTGCGTGTAATCTGACGCTGCCGATGAAGGATTTGTGGCTCGCTGTTTACATTGTGGATGCGTTCCTCGTTTTCTTCGTTATTCCTTTCGCTATGTTCTATTATGAAGGAGACCAGGACAAGTAAGGATTTTTTCAATGCATACGTTTGTTCCTTTTCTAAAAAAAAAATGTGTTGACATTTTGCTTGATTTTGTTTGAGGGATTTTAAACGGTTTTTGGTTGTTTTTTGAGTATTCAGGACTGTGTGGAAGAGGATGAGAAGTGCGCTGATTTGGGTCGTTGTGACGGCTATCGTATGTGGGCTGGTGCTTGCAATTTTATATGGTGAATTCTCTTTATAACTCTGTTCTGCTTGTTTTCAATAGGTATGATTTTATGGGATTCGTGTATTATGTAGTCCGCTCAAATGTGTTGTAAAATGTTATAGGTTGGATTTAAATTGCCTTAGTTGCTCACTCATAGTCATAGATAGTGAAACCTAGCTTCTAAAGTTGTGGTTTGTGCTGATGGTAATTACGAGAGAATGTGTTGACTGATGCCATGACAATCATCTTTGCAGCAACTGTTATTGATAGTTTCCACCGCTACTGCATTGATTATGCCACACAAGTACAGGAGCACTTCATCTCTTGCTCATGTTACGCTGTATAAGTTCATCTTGATTAATTTAAAGCTTAATAGTTATTGGTTCTCATGTCCCCAGCTCATGCTTGCTTTGTGATTAATGACTTGTCATTGGTTAGATTTTTATTTTGATAATGCTATGAAAAGTATACTTCCTGCACAGTATGGGATGAATCAACTCAAATAAATCCTGTATCATTCTTCCTAAAGGCAATTGGGATGCAAATAAACTGTTCTTAAATTTATGTGACCAGTACATTTTTAACTCTTTTGCACCAAACCAAGCTTCTATCTTTCGACTTCCGTTTTTCTAATTGTAAACAAAAGATTGGTTTTTGTTATAGATGTTGATTTGGGAACTTACATGTCCCACTTTGACATTTTGTTCTAGGGCTTGTGGGTAAGGTGGACTTCACTGTTAGACACCTTTCTTCTTCCAATATGGCCTTTCCATCAACGTGGGACTTCTCCAGTAATCAACAGTGTGTTGGGAATGGAGCAAAACAGGTCAGTAAGCAGTTAATAATTTGATTTTCTTGTTAGTTTCTCTTGGATATTATTAATTCGTGTTTTGTATTTTTTCCATTTTCAGTGCTCTGCTTATTCTGCCAGTGCTTCATCTGAGACAACTTGGACCATGCGGACTACCTTCCCCGAATATGTTGTTGCGCTTGCCACAATTGTTGGATCATTTCTTTTCACTGTATGTTCCTCGTTGCACATTCACTGCACTTCATTATCTTCTATTGGGAATAACTTATGTTATCATTTTCTGACCTGTAATATAAGATCTCATTACTCATACAAGAATTCTTGGATATCTTGCTCATTCTACCTGCCAACCTATTTAGCTGTACCAAAGGCACAGGGGGAACTCACTTGTTTTATATTAGTATTAAGAGCTTCTGTAGTCTTGTTAGGGCAGTCAGTTAGTTGAACTGGTTAATATCCATGAGGTTATGTAAAGTTGTTAGTTATATCCATATAGGTTTTTCTTTTAATCTTGAAATATATAATATTGTGACTTCTGTATTTTCACGACAATACCATGTACTCAAAAATTTCCTTATGCTACTATATCCAGATTTTTGGTGGTGTTGGCATTGCTTGCCTGCCTTTGGGACTCATATTTTCATTTATCAGGCGACCAAAGGCTGTTATCACACGCTCACAGTATATCAAGGTTTTTTTGCCCATCCCCTTGTCATTTTTCTCCCTTTTTGATTTTATGGATGATATTCAAGTCTCAGATATTTGGAATCTACAAGTGGAATTTAGAGGAGCTTGATTTTATACCTTTTATAGGAAGCAACTGAGCTGGCGAAAAAAGCTAGAGAACTTAAAAAAACAGCTGATGCACTTCACCAGGAAGAAAGAAGTGGAAACAAGGGAAGAAAGTGGCGCAAAAATGTGAAGGCTGTAGAAAAGGTAATATATTCTTATGTTGCTCTTATGTGTCAAATCTGTGATTCTTTGGTTTTGATGTTCTTTCCATGGACAATAACTGGCTGCTTGATATTTTTCTTTGCTGCTCATCTTGTTGTTTTTGTGTTTTTAAGAATTTTTTATTAGTGCATCATTTTTTGGGCTTGTTTGCTACGAAATATATCTATGCAACTGTTCTTTAACTTGCAGGAGCTACTTCTTTTGGAAGAAGACGTGAAGGCTTTGGAAGAGATGTATCCTCAAGGCGAAAAGGTGATTTGTGATGAAAAATTAGTAACTACTACAAATTATTGTCTTATCCAATAGGGATGCCTTCTAACTCCTTCACCTTCCTTCGAGCCTAGTCTTTAAAAGAAAATTTTGGATATAAGAAAAGTAAATGAGAAATAAACTAATTATGATTTTGCCAATTTTATGCAGGCTGAAGCAGCTTGGGCTATGACTGTCCTTGGCTACCTTGCCAAATTGGTGCTTGGAGTCATAGGGTAAGTTTCAATTAATCATATATTGAGTGTTTACAAAGCATGCTTGGAATTACTGTCGGAAAGGAACATGTTAATGAGAAAATTAATGTTTTCCTAGTTTTTCAGTTGAATTATATAATTGTCAAGCTCAGTTCAGATCTCTGTTTTTTTGCCATAACTGCTCAGTGTTTTTACTCTGCTGTTTAATTGTTAACAACTTCCTCTGTTCTGTACTAGGTTGATTGTTTCTGTGGCTTGGGTTGCTCATATTATTATATACTTACTGATTGACCCTCCAGTTTCACCATTTCTTAATGAGATTTTCATCAAGCTGGATGACGTTTGGGGTAAGTTCTCAACTTGTGGTTTCGGTTGACTTTTACCTTGTTCAAAGCCTTATTTGATAATGACATCTTCTTGAAGGGCTTCTGGGCACTGTTGCATTTGCATTTTTCTGCTTCTACCTTCTGCTTGCCGTGATTGCTGGGGCAATGATGGTTGGTCTGAAATTGGTTTTCATAACAATTCACCCAATGAAGTATGTTTCAATTATTTTCTACTTCCTCTCTAGTCTAAATTTCTTTTGTTTCACATTTTATTTTTTTGGTGTTTGGCATTCTATGCTCTTACCTGACACTTGATCTTTTTCTTTCAGATGGGGAGCTACACTTATGAACTCATTCCTTTTTAATGTGGGCCTCATTCTTCTTTGCTCAATCAGGTAATTACCGTTTAGTGCTAGAGTTTTATATGGTTACCTTGAAAATACATTATTGAATATGGGACGTGGTAATTAACTTATATTCATATAGCTTATGAAATCATATCTGTATTCTATGCACCTGTAACCTTTCTCTTGCAAACTCCCACTACCATTATATGAAATTCATTTTAAGTTATCTAACTACCCTGTTTTCCATGCGGCAAATTTTACTGATGTATTTATGTAATGAGCATTCTTGCATTTCTCTATTTCTTAGTTTTCAAATTGGTAGCTGATGTTACTCGTATAAATATCTGAACCTTGGTTAGAATCATTCCTGGATTGTGAGAGTTTTCTTTATGCTACTTATTTCACTCAGCTATGTTGTTACCGTGTAATCTTTGTTATGACATTCGCCCCTTTTTGACTTTTTAATGATAATTATTTCGTTGATGTTTTGCAGTGTGATTCAGTTCTGTGCTACTGCTTTCGGATACTATGCCCAAGCTACCGCTGCTCAAGAAATATTTGGTCACACCTTGCAATCTCTTCGCGGAATCAAATATCTGTACAAGTGAGTAATAATAATGCACTATATTCTCGTAAACATAGTAGCAGCGCTAAACTATTTTTGCTGTCGCAGGTATAATGTCTTTCAAATCGCATTCATCATCCTAGCCGGCCTCACGTTTGTATATTACGCAGCTTTCGTACGTCTCCTATCTCTGTCTACTCATTTTCAGAGGCAGACTTTGCGTTTTGAATCTTTGATGTCTTAAATTTGAAGATTTTAACAATTGTGTTCAGGGATGGAGAAGGAAAAAGACAACTGGCCGGCTTCAGCTCGCCTCGTAAACAACGGTGGACTCCGGCATGACTTGAACAGCTGAACTGAATCTGCTATGTATGTGTAGGAACTGAGGAAGAGGGAAATGAAGTTGTGAGTGTTGATTCATTTTTTTCTTTTCTTTTCTTTTCTTTTTGTGTATACAGTTCTTGTATTGTATATCGAAGCTTGGTTAAAATTATGTTTTTGAATTTGCGAATTCAAATGTTTCTGTAATTTTTGGTTCACGGCGGGCGGAAAATTATTTAATACATTATGTTGTGAAATGTGTAGAGTCTGGTTTTCATTAGTTTTAAAAGTTTTGACATTACTTAATATTTTTTAGGGATGAGAAGGAATGGTTGATGTTAAAAAAATAAAAATCATCTGAAAGTTATTACAATAATTTATGCATGAAATGTTTATTGATGGAATATTTTTAAAGAGATCTGTAAGAAGGTTAAAAAAGCAAAATAAAGTAAGTCAAATGCAGAGAGGCGTTAATGCAAACTTCTTTTTTGAGAAGAATTAATTTCCGTATTCTTATTATTATTATTTGATACATTGCATAATTTTATTGATTAAGTAGTAAACAGAATTCAAAGACATCTATAAAAAGATGCACAGTAATTTATGTGCTACAAGATGAACAGATTGTACGTTTCTCCACATTACGCATTATCATATGTATGTCACTCGGCACCAAATCACCATCATCATAACTTCTTTCACCAAGTCATGACATAACTCTTGTAGCAATGATATAATCAGTAAACACAACACTTGGAGAAAGCTTTTGCTCAATACAGAAGGAAATGCCATGAAAAATAGCAATGATTTCGCCTTGCAAGGCAGATCCAGGATGTGTAACAGGACGAGTCATTGCTGCCACAATTTCACCTTTGTCGTTCCCGATCACTGCGCCAACACCAAATTGATTCCTTCCTTGGTTGAACATGGCATCAACATCCACCCGAAAAAGTACCACACTCTGGAGCTTTCCAATATGACCAATACCAACTTCCTGTTTGGATCCCTAAAAAAGGCATAAATTTTATGCACTTTTTCGTAACGTGGAATGTCTTCCACAACATAATTTCTTGCTCTTCTGTGACAATATCTTGATCTTTGTTTATTTTTTGCAAATGTCCAAATCTTCCATGCCAACACCACCCGGACCTCAAACTCCCTAGTTGTGAACTTTTAATGTGCTCTCCAATCTTGTTAAATTCTATATACTTACTTCTTTTATATATATATATATGGAGCGGATCCAGTGAGAAAAATCTTAACGTGAGAAAGTGAGAAAAATGTTTGATTGCATTCACGATATTGCTTGATTGTATTCAGACCGTTGCTTGATTACAATGTCGCTTGATTGTGCTTAGTTGTTGCTTGATTAAATATCAATCTTTGATTTCTTTAAATCAGATGGACATGATTCATTCTTTTTTCTTACAGAGGGATTTTTATCACATGATTCATTCTCTCTCTCTCTCTCTCTCTATATATATATATATATATATATAGAATATTATTATTTTATTTATTTACTATTTTTTAAAGTATTTTTTTTTGTAGTTTTATATCATATAAAACTAATTAAATTTACAATATTTCAAGTATAAAGTAAAAAATATGAATCCAGATAGTAAAATATAAAAATAAAAGGAAAGAAGGGGCAACCCTAGTACATTTAATGCTGGAAACCTAATATATTGAATAAATAAGTGGGCTGCAGTTGAAAAAAAAACCCTAATACATATAAGGGCTGACCTAATCGATTGAAAAAAAACTTTAATACATATGAATTAAGGTGTCAGCTGAAACCTGACATTCAAATTTAAGAGATTTAGAAGTTGGGGGCCGGTAGGAACTGTGTTTAAAAAAATGTGCTTGAGGCACGCTTCAGTTCCGGCAAAACTGCTTTTGTTGGCCGGAGGTGACCGATTTCGGCAAGGCAGCCCAATGCGCGAGAGGCAAAGTGGGGCGAGAGGCGGTCTGAGGCGGGCGCCTCTCTGCTCCCCCCTCTAAAATCTAAAACACAACCCCGCTCCTTTCGAAACCCTGCTCCTGTCGACCCTAACTTTTAAATCTCTTAAATTTGAATGTCAGATTTCAGTCACCACCTTCAATTATTTGTATTAGGATTTTTTTTCAATTGATCAGGTCAGCCGCTATATGTATTAGGGTTAGAGTTTTTTTTAACTGCAGCTAGCTTAATTAGGATTTCTAGCATTAAATGTACCATAGTTGCCACTTCTTTTCTTTTATTTTTATATTTTTCAAACAACAATTCTATTAATGAGGCCAAATTCTCAAATCTAATACAAATAATGTTTTGTTTTTTTTTTAAAATTTATTAGTAATTATCATCTTTTACAATTAAATCGCTAAATTATTAGAAGATATGTAAATATTGGAAGAAAAAAAAATTGGACAACAGAAAGTTGATTGTACTTACCAGAAATCCACCCACGTTATATGCGGTTTTTGGGGTCTCAGTCACTTTTTCATAAAAAATTATCTAATATTTGTATAGTTTTTAATAGTTTGATGATAGTTAATACTAAATTTGAAAGAGTGAGTCTCCTAAAATTTGTGAGACATTACAATGAGAATCAATTTTACATTAAGCACATTCCATTTAAAATTAATTTTACACTGAGTTGATTCGATTTGGCATGAGTTAAGCACATCATAATTTCGATTGGAATACACTTTTTTAGCAGAACACGTACAATATCAAACTAATATAAATATATAATTACGGTACGTCTCGCACAAAATTTTATTAATTTGACAAATTAAGGATTTATACATTTACAATCGATAAATCTTGAATTGAGCATTTTTAGAATCTTTCACATCTTAAATTAATAATTAATCATTAAAAATCCTAAATTAATAAATATACAAATTTTTTTTTTAAAATCTAAACTAATAATGGCCCAAAAACATTATATTTCTTGGGCTTAATCTAACAACATTTTCCCCAGTAGCAGAATGGACATCGCCCTTTTCTCTCCTTCTTCCCTCTTCGCCGGCACCGACGGCAGCTCCTCCGGTAACTCCCCATCCTTAATTTTCAGTTATTTACACAACTAGTCTCGATAGAGTTGTGTATTTTTATTTTGCAGCCAGAGTAATGAAGATATTGGTTTAAAGTTCTTCTCTTTTTTTCCTACAGAAGAAGAAAGGAATGAAGCCCATGAGAGTTTCGTGGAGCGGAAACATCAGTTTCCTGGGATGGTCCGTATCAAGATTCCCCTTTTGTTTTCTTTTTCACATGCCCATCGGAAAAGAAATGAAAAAAAATATTTTCTTTAAATATTCTGTTCAGTTTTTCTGAGTCTCATGTTTAGGGCTTGTAGTGTTGGAGTGCAGTAGCTGAATTAATGCTCTATTTAATTTCATGGGTCTGGTGTTTTTCAAGTTTAGATTTAATTAAGAAATCAGTAGAATGAAAGATTGTGTAGCTGTCTGCCAAACTGTGCTTTAATGTTTGTTGCTTCAATGCATTGTAATGTGGCTGTAATTCCTGCATATATTAGATGTTGAGAACTTGAAATATTGTAGTTGATAGAGTTGGTAGTTGAGTGTTTTTAACATAATCTTGTGCTGGATTATGGAACATAAGTTTTTGGGACAAATTTGTTTTGTTATGATTCTTAGTTTGTCTGTTATGTGGGATAAGTTTTAAGCTAAATATAGTTTGTGTCGAACACGTTCAGGAATTGGTCGTTCGAGAATTTTCTTTTCACCAGTTGAATGCTAATCTACTGTGGCCTGGCACATTTGCATTTGCTGAATGGCTGGTTCAGAATAGACAGTGGATAGAGGGCAGGAGAGTGCTAGAGCTCGGGAGGTAATGCGTATTGTTATATATTCGTTCCTTTCGCTATTTTAAACTGCATTTTATCCTTTATTGTAAATTATAGATACTAGAATGGTATTTGAAGATGATGCATAGACTTTCATTTCCTTTTCTGTAGTATGCTTTCTTGAAGTAGCTCTCGAATTTGGAGTATACCGAATAGTTTAGAGAAGTTTTGTCCTAGGACTAAGTTTAGGCTTGGTTTTGTGAGAATGTTTTTCCTTTTTCCGGGATGTGGAGAATGTTTCATGTCTGAGTTAATTTGCAGTGGAACCGGAGCTTTGGCCATTTTCTTGAGAAAATCTTTTCAACTAGACATCACGACGTCTGACTATGATGATGCTGAGATCGAAGAGAATATAGTGTATAATTGCCTGAAAAATGGAGTCACCCCTGCCATTCCACACATACGACGTTAGTTATTTTGCAGTTGGTGAAAAATATTGTTCTTTTCTATTAATCAATAATATTTTTTCACCACAATCAGTAATAATTAATGAGATTGAGTTTTTATTGTACTTTTTTCAGATTCATGGGGAGATGTTTTTCCAATATCTAATCCAGATTGGGATCTAATCATTGCAAGCGATATTCTATTGTGTAAGTGTTACATTCTGAATGAATAATGGCGAGTTTGAGTCGCGGAAGCAACTAGAAATGAAGAATAGTGATTACAACATTGTGTATAGAATTTGTATGCAACCAATAATCTTGCATATGATATGGTTAAGGTCAGCAAAATCAAGTCAATTACCAGAATTCTAGTGTTGATCAATTCTTTTCCAATTTATGAGCTCTAAAAACTTTGCATATATATGTTGATAGTAATTCTTTTCTATGATGAAACCATGGAGTTTTCTGTTGAAACATACGCGAAAATGCATCTGTGAGCTCACTTGAGGAATGATTGTTCGTATTACTTGACGCGCTGTACATTGCTTCGTGTTTTTTTGTAGATGTTAAGCAATATCCCAACCTTATAAAGTCCTTATCATTTCTCCTTAGCTCCTACAAACCAAAAGCTAACGACACTGCTTCTTGGAGGAACGAACAGAATGGTATTGATTCTCGTATAACTATATTCTGTCATGCACGATAATGAATTCACTCTTATATGCCGTCTGATCCAGATCCACGCCTGCCTACTCGACCAGCTTTCTTGATGAGTTGGAGGCGCAGGATAGGGAAAGAGGAAGAGTCACTCTTCTTTACTGGCTGCGAAGAAGCTGGACTTGAAGTCGATCATCTTGGCTGTCGTGTCTACTGTATCAAACAACGAACTCGTGCCTCTCAATCCATGTGAGTACATATCTTGGTAGTTCGGACAGAACTCAAAACGGATAAAGCTGTTCTGGTGGAAATATTCATGTCTGGAGACATATTCATGCTGTCCCGACCACGAGCACGCCTCGAAGGCTGTCTGTAGCCTTGCTCTTGTTACATCTGAAGCTAGTTAGCTACTTGCTGGTGGATAACTAGTGTTTGTTTGATGTTTCTTGTCTCCCTTCACCCCCCACCCCACCCCTTTTTATTAATTTTTTTTTTTTTCTGGTTCTTGCATCAGGTAACTGGATTTTGCTAGTCCAGTTGAGGTAAGGCAAGTTTTTCTTTACTTTTTTTTTTTTTTTTTTTTGAGTAATGGGGTGGGGAAGTGGGATTAATTTTGAGACATTCATTTGGAGATCTTTTACACATGGGATATTTATCATTGGGATAAGAGACAATGTATGATCAATTTATATGCATTCAGCTTATTATAGTCATTTTTGATTCAGTAAATTGTATTTTAAGGCCTTTCATTTTTAAGTGTATTATAAATTGTAATCACATCACATATTAAGTATTCACAAGCCCTTACAAAATCTATGTTAAGGTGATTCATAACAATTTAACTAGGTGTGGAACTATTTATATTACCACTATTAGAGTACTCAGTCATTGTAATAAGATTGACTTTGATACCAAATTAGTATCCACACACTCTTAAAAATTAAATTTTAAGAAGAGAGTTACCTCATCATTATACCATGGTTCATGGCAATTTAACTAACTAATGTTGGATACTTAAAAATGTAAAGAAAAATAACATAAATTGTTTAAAAAAGAAATTACTTTTTTTTTAATATAAAATAACTTTTTAACACATAAGATTATATTCAAATAACAACTTATCTTTAAGAATGAACCAAGAACCCTCATTATAGTGTGTGCGATGTCTCAATATTTGTTGGAGTGCAGTCTCGAGAGTTAGTTGGTCGAGACTGGAGGTGCTAGACTCTAGTGAATGTGGAAAGCTCTCAAATTCGAATGGTGATCGTCTCTGGGTGCCTTGTATCGAAAGCTTTCTGATATTGTCGGGATCAGGCGGCGGGTCTTGTTGGTTTACGGTAGTGCAGGATGAGTTGACATGAATCAAGGCTCGAGGGGAGGGCACAAATATATGCATCATTGGTTTGAGGGGATGAATGTTGGGCTTGACAAACACATTTGTACCACATTGGAGAAACAAAGGAATAGTTGTTAGTATATAAGAGTCCACCAACTTTATTAGTATTAGACCTTTTGGGTAGGAACTCAAGAACAAAACTGTAAGAGATTGTATATAAGAGTCCACCCAACTTCATTAGTATGAGGCCTTTCGGAAAGGAACTCAAGAACATAACTGTGAGGACTTGTTGTGATTCCCAAAGTGGATACAAATGTCGAGTTGTCGTTCACAACAAATTGGTGCGGTGAACGTGGGTACAAGATGAGTTGAGACGGATCAAGACTCGAGCAGAGGTACAAATATGTGGGCCATAAGTTTGAGTGGAGGATTGTTGGGATTGGTCAATTCAATTGTCCCACATTGGAAGAACAAGGGAAGAGTTGTTTGTATATAAAAGTCCATTCAACTCCATTAGTATGAGGTTTTTTGGGAATGTGCTAAAAAACAAAAAAACGGTGAGGAGCTTGTGAAGCCCAAAACGGATAATACCATTCTAATGTCAGTATATTTACAATGAAGTTATTACACATTATAATCAAGGTTCTTGATTTGAATACGACCATATACATATATATAAATATATTTGGTGATATATATTGAAATAGATGTCACTCTCATAAAAATCTCAATCAAGTGTTCAAATTGAAGAAGTTTGAATTGTACTGAACCGTACTGTAATAGACCACCTTTCCTAAAAGAATTCTCTTACAACACGAAATTATACTTCTTAATTAATTCCTACAATTTAATTCCCATCTCCAAATTTCTACACTAAACTACATCAATGATAGTTACCTGCATTTGATGGTATCATAATTAGGTAATTTATTTTTTATAAAAATATATTAATACAGTAAATAATGAATTCGAAATCTCATCATCCTCCTCCAATTTTGCATGAGAAATTAAAACTCATTGATTGAATGTACCTACATTCCATATAGTTTTATATATACTTGTTGTTAACATGTGTGACAAGGATTACCTAAATTATTTGTAATGTTAATAAAGAATTAATTCGTGATTGCATAATGCTTATTTTGATTTTAAGTGATTATTTTATTTGATGTGACATTTAATTATTGATATTTCTTTCTTGATAATTATATATATAAATATTGAATTAATCATCCAGCTCCAACTAAGAAACTGTAATGCTACCCAACCCAATCACCATGATATCACTCATGCATGCTTCCTAATATATTTTTCTTCTTTTTTTTTTTTATAAAAGAAAATTAATAAAATAAAATTCATTAATTTAAAACTCACACATTCAAATATTTTTATAATATTTTGAGTGGAGGATTCTATTTTTCAATTTTCACAAATATACTAATCTTGGTCTATATTAATGGGGTGCATAATTATATTTATCGGGAATGGATTTAGTGCTAAAAATCACTTTGCATACATTATGTTTAAAAATATACTTTTTTGATTACTCGTGTTTTTTTGTTATATATATATATATATATATATATATATATATATATATATATATATATATAAAGAATTTCAATCGGTAAAATCTAATAGATCTGAGGGCTCAGATTTATTTCTTTATATTTAACACAAACTTTAATTTTAGTATCGGATATCTAATATACTCCATCCGTCCCGGCTGAATTGTCTCGGTTTAACCGGGCACAATAACCAAGGAGTGTGAGTGTAAAGTAAGTTGAGTGGAATTAATATTTTATTATTGAGTGTGAAAAACTTGCCTTTTTAACTTATAGGACAATTGAGGTGGGACGGACGAAAAATGAAAGTGGGACAATTGAGGTGGGACGGAGGGAGTATATATATAGAGGAGAGATCATATAAAAGAAATCCCCTATGTAAAAAAAAAGAATGAATCGTGTCCATTAGATCTAAAAAAGTCAATGGTTGATAAGCAACAAAATAATCAGGCAACAACTACAACACAACCAAGCAACGTTGCAATTAAGCAACGACCTGAATACAATCAAGCAACCTCATGAGCACTATCAAACATCTTTCTCACTTTCTCACATCAAGACCTTTATCACCGGATCCGCTTCCTAATATATATATATATATATATAGAATGACAAAAAAAATTTGGATTATTGATTCAAAGTTTGGGCCTAGACGAAATTTCGAGGAAATCACAAGTTTTGTTCCTATATAAACCTAACAGTAACATGCATGTTCTGCCACAATCATGCAGATTTTTGTATTTCACTCCAAATATATATATATATATATATATATATATATATATATTTTTATAAAAAAATAAAAGTTATGGCAAAAGACTTAAAAACCCAAGAAAAGCGTCACATTCTCGGACAAAACGCCGAGGCTACCTAAATTCAGCAAAGATTTGATGTTTTATTTGCAGATAAATGAGATGAATATCGCTGTCACGAGTTGAAGGAGAGATTGTAAGGAAACTTCGCAGAAACAACGTTACTCTTTGGCTGAGAATGATGCAATAATGTGAGCTGCTCGTGAGCTTTCTCCACAGATTAGGGCATTTCTTACCACTTCATATATATATGTGAATGGATTGATCATGGAACAAATTCATGTTTTGATTCATTATATATATCTATATAGCTAGTTAGTTATATTTTGACTCGTACTGATATATATATTCAGAGGGCTATTCTGTCACATGCAAGGAGATGGCCCGTTCGGTGCACTCGCATATGCGTACGTAAATGAATTAAACTGTCTGTAAGCTCACTGGCGGATCTACATGGGGTCTAGAGGGGATTCCAGCCTTCTCTAGCCCGATTTTTTTTTCGTTTTTGTAGTATCGTATAGCCCATAGCCACCCTCGTATAAAAGGAAAAATATGATAGAAAAATATTGAAGTTGAGGTGAAGGCGAAAAAAAAAAATTCAGCCCCCCTCGGGAAAAATTTCTGGATCCACCACTGCGTAAGCTACTCAGATCTCAAATTGATAAAAACTCGTTCGAGCTTGTTCATTAAAAAACCAAAAGTCGAGCATCACAATATTGGAGTCGTGAACAGGTTCGTTAGTTGAATTAGTAAGTAGTTAATTTTTTCATGATTTAAGAATAACAATAATGATAAAACTTTCTAATAATGAGAGAGATTTAAATTTGAGTTGGATATGATATGAGTTTTGAAATAAATAACATTTTCTTTAAAAATAATAATAAATATTTTAATTATATTCTAAATTTCGAAAATCCGTTTAATTTCGGTTAAGACTCGATAAAATGCGTGAACTTCAAGTATGCAATAAAAAGCTCGAACCTCAGCTCAATACGAATCAAACTTGAGCACATTATCACTCAGCTCGACTCAATTTGACTACATAAATCTAGGTATATACATGGGGGCTCCAGCCCTCTAACCAATTTATATATATATATATAGTTCGTTTAAGTAATTTGTTATGAGTATTTATCTTTCAAACGATTTGATAAGATATGGAACGTAAAATTGTTTGATTCATCAAAATAGATAGCTATATTTTGGTACAAATAGACATTGATCGAGTTTGTTGATGAGGCTAGATCAAATGATCGGTTGAAGAAATTTGTCGACATAAAATGTTGTCCTTATTCATGTCTCTTATTAAAGTTTGGTGCTTTCGATTGATTGGTAACAAAGACTTATATGAGATGAATTTACGATTTTTTTTTAAATAGATTCAAATTTAGTTATATATCTAACCATTTTTTTTAAAATAATATGTAATTATAATATGGATTTTATATGATCCGCTTAGAATGTTTATAGTCTTCTCTCTTTATAAGCCGGTTTTATGGCCCAGTTCGATGAGTGATGTGGGACAATTCAACACACCTCACGAGATAATTCAGGTCCTATCATCAGGATAAATCGGGCCCCACATCGAACCGAACTGAGCTCTGATACCATGTAAAGATCCCCATTTAACCCTACAAAACCGGCTTATAAGGAAAGGAAATATTCACCATTATATAGTGGTATACTACCAGGTCTATGACCGATGTGGGACAATTCAACAGTAACCCGCATTGACCAGGAACCTGCACATATATTACTTTATAATAGTGGCAGGCTGCTCTCCTTAGAAACCGATTTTGTAAAAAGAAATTGAGATCTCGACCCCTCTATCGTCAACCCTATCTCACCCTCTTCTTTTTCTTCAATATCAACCCCAAAAAATCGATTAAAGGGTTGAAGCCCACCTTAACTTGCTAAGAACTAGACAACATGACCAACCTAAACCAGAAGATAATTTGGCAAGTTGAGGTGAGTGATGAAAATGAGCCAATCACACCCGTATAAGCATCCTATGCCTCAAAACATTCCATGATGGGAGCTTCGCAAAATGAAACTTCCTTGAAGTTTCCTATACATACATATGTGTCACGGGGTCGGTGTTCGGAGTCCTGAGCCAAATCTCATTGGGAAGGTCTCAGGATAGACACACCTAAACATTTTAGGTGGGTTTTATTCATTAATCTAATCCAAACTCATCTAATATACTCTAAGTGGGGATTAATGAATCCTATTTGGAATGAGTTGAGTATGGATAAAACCTGTCTAAACTGTTTAGGCGTGTCTAACGCAAGTTTTTGCCAATCTCATTTCATTCGGTTATTCTCATTAAAAATCGAGTTTATGACTTATTAAACACAAATAAGACACTTAAATCACTAACGTTCTGAATTGGGGATACAAGTTATTTTTTTCTTGAAATGAGGGAGACCATGTGGTAGAGTTTATATCCTAATCTCAACCCTAAATAGAGGTGAAATTTTCAAGTACCCATTCTTATTTTCTCCAAAACGCCAAACTAATTTCCATAATTAACTAAGCATATCATTCTAATTACACATCATAAAGAAAATTAATATCGTCTTCTTTACTTAAGTGAATAAACTTTTGATTATTCTATCTAAGACTGCAAACTCGTTTGGCATTAATCAGGTTTTAACAGGTTTAGGCACACAGTTTTTTTTAATTAGGATATATAAGTTTTACAAGAAGATAAAAGAAAGTTATTACTCATGACAATCAACAAAGCAAATTTTCAAACAAGATCCTTAAATGGCCCAACAAAGCAAAACTAAGATCCATATCTATGTCCTCTCGTTCGGAGTGTGGTGAAAGCATATTGTCTGGAAGAAATCACAAATTCAAGCTTTTCTGGGGACATCTGGATGTACGAGTTTAAATAAATGTATTTCTATATATATTATTAAAAAATTCAAAGTTATGTCAACAGCTTAAATAGTTACTAGAATTATACTCGTGTGTTCCATTGCATTTAAATATTTTTAATATTAGAGTACCTAATTCTTTTTAAATGTACATTTTTTCTCTATAAACATAGTATCATACTTACTAATAAGATAACATAATTATATAAAACATAGCATGGATGGGCACAATAAAAAAAAATAGTAATTAAAAATGTGATTGACCTACACCAATGAACTAATAATTGCAACAAATTCAGTCATTAATTTACTCAATATTTATAATTTAGTATGTATACGTTTCTCAATAATTTACCTGAAATATTTTCAAAACTTTTATTATATATATTTCAAATTTTAACTCATTTCAACAAAACAAACAATTAAAACAATGTGAAAATCAAGATATTGACATCAAATATCAATAACATGAATAATAGACTCAATATATATAAGATTTTCGGTTCAGATAGGGGTCGCATATACAACCCAAATTTTATATAAAAAATTCTAACTAGGAAGCTTCGTGGAAACATCATTGATGGCTCATTACCTTATATATATAAACATAAAAACATAGTGCAAAACACACACCAAAACTCAAATTCAAAAAAAAAAAAAAAAACTAGTACCACCTTATCATTCCCATATTACTACAATCCCAATTCTTTCTTTTTTAACCTAAAAAAAGAAAGAAAAAGACACACTCACAATGTCTGCACAAAAGCAAGCTTTCGGCAAAACGGCGTCGCCGGAGGAATGGCTGCTGGAAAACGGGAACATTAAGCCTCTGAGCAGAGAGAGGCGCGGCCGCAGCGCCCACAACATGTCTTCCTCTTCTCTCCGGAAGAAGTCGGACCGGACCCTCGTGTCGAAGATCCGGTTCGGCTGCCTGAGGCGGTTCTTGTCCAATGTTCAAGAAGTCTTGCTCGGAACCAAGCTCGCGGTTTTGCTTATCGCCATACCTCTCGCCATTGTTGCCGAGTATTGCAACTTTGCGAGGGTGAGTGGCTAAAAAGCTCGTTCGAGTTTGTTTAATTTAATAAACCTCATTTAGTCAAATTTCACTAGTGATGTTAAATTAGGTTAAAAAAATTAAGTTGCATGGGAATTAATGCATGAAACAGAAAAATAGAAAAAATGTTTTCTAATTTTCTCTTTAGTCTGCATTAAATATTATATTTTTATATAAATTAATTAATATTATTATTCTGATAATTTTTTTTGCAGCCATGGGTGTTTGGTTTGAGCTTGCTGGCACTCACTCCACTTGCTGAAAGAATCAGTTTTCTCACTGAGTAAGAACATATCCAATTTTCTCTCTCTAAATATAATATATATATATATATTATATATATATATATATAATATGCATTTTTTTAAATATTAAGTTACTTCTTTTTTAGCTACCTGTTAATCTTCTCTTTTTGATTAAAAAAATGCAGGCAAATTGCATACTTCACAGGGCCAACAGGTAATTCAGTTATTCATCTAAATCTTATATATTCTGATATAATATATATAGACAATCAATACAAGATTTATTTAAAAAAATTCATTTCAAGGCTTCTCCCTGATTCTTAGGGTTTATTTTGAGGTTATAAATAAATTAAATCAATCGATTTTCGATTTAATAAAAATCTGTTGGAGTTCATTTATTATTTTAATTGGATGATGCTATGTACAATCTGAATATTTAATTTGTGAAATCTCTGAATTTGGAATGATATCTTATTGAGAAAATTTTAAAATGTTATACGTGTCAGGAATTTATTTAACTGAGTAATTTATTTCAGAAACCAATCATGCCTCAACAAAGAGCCAAACATTACATGGGAATATTTATTTTATATTTAGGGAATTAAAAAAAAAGAAGAATGTATATATTAATATAGAAACAGCAATATTGTCCTTGCAAATGTCATTATCAAATCAGGATTATTATTTTTCATATAGTTCGATTGATATATAATATTACATTCTAAATTGTTTTTTTAATTACATTTTACCAAACAAACAAATGATATTTATATTGTAATAATAATTAACTTCTTTTTATTTTTTTTTGGATATTTGCAGTTGGAGGGCTTCTCAATGCAACATGTGGAAATGCAACAGAATTAATCATAGCAATTCTTGCTCTCATTCAACACAAAGTTGATGTTGTTAAATACTCTCTCTTGGGCTCCATTCTCTCGAACCTTCTACTAGTTCTTGGAACCTCTCTTCTTTGTGGAGGCATCTCCAACATTTCCAAAGAGCAGAAATTCGATAGAGTAAGTTCACATTAGTATAAATTCGTTCGAAAATTAAGTCCTTTACTTTTTATAAGGGATAGTAAGTATACTAGATAGAGGCAGGCCAGCCGGAAATCCCCTATTAGGGTTTTCCGGCCGGAACCTCATTTCTACTATCCTCGAATTCTGCATTCTTCATTAATTAATCACTTTGCATGCATGTCTTGAACACGACAGAAACAAGCGGATGTGAACTCGATGCTTCTGATGTTGGCATTGTTGTGCCATCTACTGCCTTTGATGTTCAATTCTGTCTCCATATCGACCGACATGGCTGCAACCGGGACGCTTCAGCTATCCCGGGCTAGTTGCATCATCATGTTGATTGCTTACGTCACGTACCTCGTATTTCAATTATGGACCCATAGAGACTTGTTCGAAGCACAAGAGGTTCATATTTATCTTCGAATTGGAAATACAAAAGGAAGGATCGATATCGATACCTCTAACTTAGGTTGCCCTAAATAATATGTTTTTCAGGAAGGAGAAGACGGTGATGTAGTCGAAGACGACGAGACGCCGGTGATTGGATTCTGGAGTGCATTCATCTGGCTAGTTTTGATGACCGGAGTTGTAGCTCTACTATCAGAATATGTTGTTGCAACAATTGAAGTAAGTCCATTAATTTTTTTTATCACATAATTAATAAAATTGATTAATTTTAACACTAAATATTAACAAAAATTGTTGGAATTTTTTTTTTTTTTTAAGGATGCATCAGATTCTTGGGGGCTTTCAGTCAGTTTCATTAGTGTGATTCTACTACCAATAGTTGGAAATGCAGCAGAGCATGCTGGAGCAGTCATTTTTGCATTCAAGAACAAATTGGTTAGTTCATACAAAAATTGTCTCTTTCTCGATTTCTTTCGATCTAGAAATTTTCCGTAGGGGACCTCAATTATGTTTTATATACGACATACCCTCTTCTTTCTTCCATTCATCCCTTGGGCTATCCATAAACATGTTGGATCAGTCCATACTTAAAAAAACCCGATTAGGGGAATTGGAGCCCCTAGCCCCTACGTAGATTCGCCAATGCATACGATTATAATCATATTAATCATGTGTTTGTCCCATGCAGGACATAACCCTAGGAGTTGCCTTGGGCTCGGCCACTCAAATCGCCATGTTCGTGGTGAGTTCATCTATCGAAATTGTTACATTTTATTGTCGATTTAGATAATAATCGACTTTATTAATACGATTAATGTTTTTTCTTGAAAAAATTTAGGTTCCACTAAGTGTGATTGTGGCATGGATCATCGGCATTGACATGGATCTCAATTTCAACCTTCTTGAGACAGGCTCTCTAGCACTCTCTATAATATTGACTGCTATAACTCTACAGGTAAATTAATTATTAAATTTAAATTTATTTAATTTAAAGAAAATACTATATATATAAATTGAGATTGATTGAATTTTATTACAGGATGGATCATCTCATTACATGAAGGGGCTAGTTCTTCTCCTTAGCTACCTCGTCATCGGAACTTGCTTTTTCGTGTTCAAATCGCCACCTAGTAAGAAAAAAAAAAAAAAAAACACTTCGCTTTAAAAAGGAATTTTATTTCAAGTATTTTTCATTAGAATTTTTTTCCTATGTTTTTATTTTGTCAAGAAAATTTACTCCACAACTTGGGATAAAAAATCATAACCGAAAATACTTGGAATAAAATTCTTTGAAATGAAAACTTTTGAGATAAAATAACATTTTCTCCCAATATAAAACATGTGACAATCGAAATTAATAATGTTTTTATTATTATTATTTTTGTTTGTAGATGGAATTGGCTCGGACAACATGGGAATAGTGACATCTCCTCAACAAGGAATGATGAGACTTTGAATGGTAAATAGTTATTTATTGACAAATTAAATGATATTTTCTTTAAAAATTCATCATTAATTATATGTTATGCAGGGGCGGCACTACCTTAAGGCTCACGGGGTCGGCCGCCCCCACGGCGTTTCGAAATTTTTTTATATATACATGTATTTTTTTTTAAAAAAATAAATTAATATAGTAACGACCCCACAAAAATATTATCGAGCCCCCACAATATTCGAACTCTACATCCGCCCCTGATGTTATATTAATCATATGTGATATCTTGATTTTGCATAGGTTTGCAGCTTCAGCAAGATTGGATTCATGTGTTCAATATTTGTTCATTGAAATGGCCGCGAATTCGAAATCAAAAAATGTCCGAACAAAATCGAACTGAGCTGAGTCGAGTAGGACATACATAAGAAATGCTATGAAACAGTCTACTGGTTGGAGCATAATTCACTCGAGTTGTTTTTTATTTTTATTTTTCTCCTTTTCTGTGCCATTTACGGTCTCGAGTTATATATTTGGAATATTGTGGTGATTATTGGAATGATATATAATTTCCAATTGTGTTATATATATAATATGTATTTTATAATTAGGGTTTTTCGCATTTACAATATTTAATTATTAATTTTTTTGGGTGTTTTTTCACTACTTATCGGTTTGGAGGGATCAATTGATTGGGCCGGGCCGAAACAACTAAACAAAATTAGACAAATTTAAATTTAAATTTCTTAATTTTTAAATTTTAATTCTTTAATTTTGAGCTAATTGATTGAGTCGGCAAATTTATAAATTAATCTATATATTTGATTTGTAAGGAGTTTTTTATACCTTTGAAATAACCAATAATATACTAATTTTGTATATTTTCTGTTGGAGATTGAGGGAAATCCTCTAAGATACCTATCAAGACACCAAAAGGAAAGAGGATCAATCAAAAGAAATCAAGATCAATCAAGAGAAATCAAAGGGATTGTAGATTAGAATTTTCCTTTAATAATGTATTTACTCTAGTATAAAAAGGAGTGTAAAGGGATGTAATCTTCAATATACACATAATGAAAAAACCATTTGTTTTGATCACTTTCTCTCCTCTTCAATATATCAGATACCATGTTTAACATGGTATCAGAGCAGGTTGATACCCAGGGCTCAAAATCATCATCGCCCTAAACAACACCAAACCGAGGCTCAAAATTTTTTATTATTTTTCATCACTGCCTATACCAATCTCGATCCCTCTAGCCTTGACCAAGGCAGATTTCTTGATCTCCCACACCTAAAAAATCAACCACCATGTCAGATACCAAATCAAGCCAACAACAGGAAGAACTCTCAATTCAAATCGCCAGTTTGATCAAACATCAAACAAACTGAAACCATCACACTAGGTTTCAAGCTTGATGATCACAATTACCCTCTTTGGGCTCGTTTAATGCGAGTCGCTATTGGAGGCAGAGGGAAGCTCAACCATATTACCGGAAATCCACCACCACCAAAGGCTGATGCGCCTGAATTCCCTAAATGGGAAGAGTCAGACCTCACTGTGTTTTCTTGGCTCATCCAAAACATGGACAACAAATTGATTCCAAGCTTTGCCCAACACTCATCGGCCAAGGCTATGTGGGATAGCCTAGCTGTCACGTATGGCTCAGGGGCAGATCCGCTGCAAATCTACGATCTAGAGACAAAGGCCAATAAAGTTAATCAGGATACAAGGAGCCTTGAAGAATACTGGAATCAACTCCAAAATATTTGGATGAACATAGATCGACGGGATCCAAATCCCATAAGCTGCTGTGAAAAGGGGATCCAAAGTTATGCAAAAATCATCGAACAACAGAGACTGTTTCAGTTCCTAGCAGGATTAGATCTCAAATATGATGGAATAAGAAGGGATATTCTAAAAGAAAGCCCTTTTCCCAAACCTGAAGCAGCGTTCGCTCGAGTTAGGAGGGAGGTCGCCAGGCTCCAAATAATGTCGCTGGCAACCTCCGGTGAAGTCATAGCAGGAGGCATCGGAAGTGGGCTCGGGGCAAAATACACCAACAACACACCGCTGCGAACAAATCGGAACCGCCTAAATCAGAGGAATGCGCCGAGGGTTTCTACCGACCGAACCCACGCCGATCGCTCCAAATTAACCTGCACACACTGTAGAAAGAAGAGACACAGCCGCGACGAATGCTTCCATCTCGTCGGATTTCCCGACTGGTGGGAGAATCAAAAAGGGGGACCGGCAAAAGCACGATCGGCAATCGGGATAATGCAGGCGGACGAGACCACATCCACCGCCGCCAAGCCTGAGCCGAGTTTTGGAGGGGCGGCGATGCAGACGAGGCAGACGACGGAAGCACAACAGCTAGAGAAATGGGAAGGGGAGAAAACCGAAGGTAACGGGTTTGATGGTAAATCAAACCCTACCCACTCCTTTTCTATTTTATATAAAAATAAAGGAGAAATTGGAATAAAAAATCATAAGTGGATTTTTGACTGTGGGGCTTCGGACACTATGACATTCGATAAAAGTGACTTTATTAGTTCATCAGTACCTGTGAGAACTTTTATCCAAACTGCTAATGGTGAATTGTCTAAAGTTCAAGGAGCCGGAGTGGTTGAGATTTCACCTAACATCCGTTTGTCGAACTGCTTATTTGTGCCAACCTTGTCTCACAAACTCCTATCAATTAGTCACGTGACTAAAGAATTAAACTGCTCTCTGATTCTTCACCCGGATTGTTGTTTTTTACAGGACACTCGGACGGGAGAGATCATTGGGCGTGGCACTGAGCGGAACGGTCTGTACTACGTCGATGAGATTGATCAAAGAAGTAGTGCAATGTTGGCACACGGTTCAAATGATCGGACAGCATGGCTATGGCACAGGAGACTTGGACATCCCTCTACTGGTTATCTCAAAATTCTTTTTCCTAATCTTGTTAAGAATAATACCTTACCTTGTGAAACCTGCATTTTGGCTAAAAGCCACAGACACTCTTTTTCTCTGAATAATACCCGTACTGATTCCATTTTCTCATTAATACATTCTGATGTGTGGGGTCCATCTCCTATTATGGGTGATCATAAGTTTCGCTACTTTGTGATATTTGTTGATGATTGCACTAGGATGACTTGGATATATTTCTTAGAACAAAAATCCAAGGTGTGTGAGAAATTTAGACACTTCTACACCATGATACAAACACAATACCAGAAAAATATCCAGATCCTTCGTAGTGATAATGGGGGGAATTCATCAACACACTTATGAAAAATTTTTGCCTAGATAAAGGGATAATCCATCAAACAACTTGTCCCTATACACCAGAACAAAACGGGGTAGCAGAACGAAAGAACCGAATCCTCCTTGAGATAACACGATCTATCATGATCGAATCCCAAGTCCCTTCATCATTTTGTCCAGAAGCCATCGCCACCTCTGTTTACCTTTTAAACAGACTCCCTACCAAAATCCTTAAACTCAAAACACCTCTCCAAGCTCTATCAGCTCACACCAAAATACCTCCCCCTCTCACACTCCAACCCCGAGTTTTTGGGTTCACTGTGTTTGTTCATATTCCCAAACATGAACGCAATAAGTTGTCTCCCTGCGCTGAAAGATGCGTTTTTCTAGGTTATGGTGTTCACCAAAAAGGGTACCGTTGCTACAACCCTAAAACCAAACAGGTCACCACTACTATTCATTGTCAATTCCTAGAAAACGAGTACTTCTACCGCCACCAACTTAGTAGTCAGGGGGAGAATTCGTCCGACCTACTAAGCTGGCTTCTTCTTCCCGAACCTACCTCTGCCTCCTCCGGTCCAGAGCCTGTTGTCAATCTAGAACCAACTCCGGAACAACCTGTTGAAATAGACAGACCTCCAGCAGTGCTCCCTCCAATAGCTAAACCAAACGAGATGTCCACGGTAAGAGATTCTCATCCAAATGAGTCATTTGATTATGAGACTGACACTGTCAATACAGCTCCAGTGCCCGATCAAGAACAATATGTCCTACCTCCTAGGAGTAATAGGGGGATTCCTCCAAGAAGATACTCACCAGAAAGGACAGAGAGACCGAGCAAGTATCCCATCAGCCTTGTCTCAGAATGCAATCTTACCACAAATGCAGGAAAATATCAAAGGGCCATATTATCAGAAGATATTCCAAAGTCTGAAAAGGAAGCTCTGAGACACGATCATTGGGTAAATGCAATGAAGAAAGAAATGGAAGCTATTACTCGGAACGAAACATATGAGAAATGTCAATTGCCAGTAGGGAAGAAACCCATTGGCTGTAGATGGGTGTTCACAATAAAGAGGAAATCTGATGGATCTATCGAGAGATACAAGGCACGACTCGTGGCAAAAGGGTACACACAGACCTACGGAGTCGACTATGAGGAGACTTTCTCACCAGTCGCAAAGATGAATACTGTGAGAGTTCTTCTATCCATTGCGGTAAATGAAGACTGGCCTCTTCATCAATTTGATGTCACGAACGCCTTTCTACATGGAGAATTGCAAGAAGAAGTTTATATGGAGCCCCCTCCAGGTTTTTCTGCAGGATTCCAAGAAAATGAAGTGTGCAGACTAAAAAGGACACTATATGGATTGAAACAATCTCCAAGAGCATGGTTCGGAAGATTCACTACTGCAATGAAGAAATATGGATACGAGCAGAGCAATTCAGATCACACTCTGTTCATCAAGAAGCAAGGAAAGTCAGTTACATGCCACTAATCTATGTCGACGACATGATCCTTACGGGAAATGATCCCGGAGAAATCTCTGCTTTAAGACAAAGGTTGTTCCAAGAATTCGAGATGAAAGAACTGGGAAACCTAAAATACTTTCTTGGAATTGAGGTTCTCAGATCTAAGAAGGGAATTTTCATACACCAACGAAAGTACACTCTAGATCTACTGGTAGAAACCGGATTGGTTGATTGTAAACATGCAATCACTCCTATGGCCGTCAACCATGGTCTCCGAATGATAGAAGGAGCAGAGCAGGCGGATAAAGAACGATATCAACGCCTAGTGGGAAAGTTGATCTATCTCTCTCACACTAGACCCGATATTACCTATGCTGTCGGAATTGTCAGCCAGTTCATGCATCAACCTCAGGCAGAACACATGGAAGCAGCACTCCGGATTGTGAAATATTTAAAAGGAACATTTAACTATGGAATTCTGTTTCGAAAAACAGGGAACCTTGACATAATCGCCTATACAGATGCTGACTGGGCTGGGAATCCAATTGACAGACGTTCTACAGCAGGATATTTTGCACTCGTAGGTGGCAACCTTGTGTCTTGGAGAAGTAAGAAACAAAAGGTAGTAGCCTTATCCAGTGCTGAAGCAGAATTCAGAGGAATTAAGAGTGGCCTCACCGAGATACTATGGCTTAAGAAACTCTTAACATAACTAGGACTCTATTCAGGGAAAACGTGCAAGCTGTTGTGCGACAACAAGGCAGCAATCAGCATATCAGGAAATCCGGTACAACACGATCGAACCAAAAATGTGGAAGTTGATCGACACTTCATAAAAGAGAAACTCGAAGCAGGAATTATAGCACTACCATTTACCCCATCCAAAGAACAACTTGCGGACATCTTAACAAAGGCTGTTGATTCTAAGAGCTTTGTGGAGACACTGAACAAGTTAAGCATTGGATATCCCGTCACTTAACTTGAGGGGGAGTGTTGGAGATTGAGGGAAATCCTCTAAGATACCTATCAAGACACCAAAAGGAAAGAGGATCAATCAAAAGAAATCAAGATCAATCAAGAGAAATCAAAGGGATTGTAGATTAGAATTTTCCTTTAATAATGTATTTACTCTAGTATAAAAAGGAGTGTAAAGGGATGTAATCTTCAATATACACATAATGAAAAAACCATTTGTTTTGATCACTTTCTCTCCTCTTCAATATGTCAGATACCATGTTTAACATTTTCAAATAATATGAAAATTTTAACTACAACCTTTGTGTATTCATCTCTTTAGATAATATAACTATATTTCTTTTTTCATTTCAGCAATGTTACAACATGTTTCAACTTCACAATTAATATAATTTTTAATATCTTTATTATTTACTAAAAATAAGTTGCACTAAATATATAGCTATATAACTTAAAACATAATTAAAAATTATGATCCCAATACTAAAAAAATAGATTTCTATATTATTAGGTAAAAATATTTCAATCCTAATTTATATTTTTAGCTCGGATTAATTGATCTAATTTGTTGATTTCAGATAAATTCCCGGGAGCTTGCCTTCGATCAAATTATTTGTCAACTCAAAAATATTTCTTAAATCTAAACTTTAAATATAATAAAAAAATTTAAAATATATTATGATTTGCCTGAGATCCGACCAAGCATTAAAAGTTCAAAACCGTTAACGATAATAAATGCCAACTTGTTTATTTAATTCATTATAAAAAACTTTTGTTTTTATTTTCAGACAAAACTCTAATAGAAAAACATTACACTACATTTTACACAAGAAATGTGTTTCCATATATTTTTTTTTATATAAAATTAGGGTTGTGTATTTTTTTGTACATTAATGAGCAACATAACAATAAAAAATAAGGAATTTTATCCATCTAAAACCCGAAAGATAGTTTAATTATTGATTCAGGATCTGAAAGATTAATTCTCAATTAAGGACTTGAAAAATCATTAAAAATTCTCAATCTAGGACCCGAAAAATCATACAATTCTCAATTCAGGACCTCAGAATCGACAATTCTAAAAAAAAAAAAAGCTATACTTTCAAACCTCTTTCGATTAAACTGGACTCAATTTGGACATGAGGTCATAGATTGAGAATTGTATAATCTTTCGGGTAGGGATTGACAAATTATCTTTTAAGTCCTAAATCGATAATTAAACTATCTTTTAGGTTCTGAATCGACAATTCTTCAAAAAAAAACTATACTTTCAAACCTCTTTCGATTAAACTCGACTCAATTCGATTATATACATACAAATTTATATATGTGCATGTCTTGCATGACCGACACACGTCGGCGAAATACACGATGCCGTGGGGGTCGACTGGTTAGTTGAGTTGTCTTGTTCCTCACCTCTCCATATTAATTAGTCTTATTAAATTACCTTCATATTTTTTTCCCTTTTTCAATTGATTATTTATAAATCTTTTGCTCCAAGAATTTAAGATTGCACACAATTAATTATTCTTTTAGGTATCACACAATAATATTTTTGGGAATTTTAGATTGCAAATTGGTGGATTTTTTAAATATAAATTGATAATTTATGTTTTTACGTGAGAATTAATGTGAAGTTACTTGAGATATATCCATACTAAAAAGAAAACTAGAAAAAATAAATTAGTTGAGACATCCTTTTATATTCTATTTACAAAATTCATCCAATCAATATTAAAAATAGGGTTTGGTGCAAAAACATGGTTTCTAATAAATTGTAAATACATTTTACATACCTTTTTTTACACTTTCGTTGTCGTTATTTAATCAGATTTTTTATCTTAAATTAAAATTTTATCTTAAAAACTTTGAATAGATAACTAAACTATCATTAAATTTTAGATTGATAATTCTCTTTATGTTAAATATCTTTATAAAATGAAAATTAAATTTTATCATATTTTATAATATAAACATGCTTAGTATGCTACTCTATATTTCAGATGTTAGAAATTAGGAGAATTATCAGCTCAGAACCCAAAAAAATAGTTTAATTATTGATTGAGGATCCAAAAGATAAATTTTCAATCCATGATCCGAAAGATCATACAATTTGAATTAAAAAAAAAAATTGTGATCTTTCAGGTACTAAATTACTAAATTGATAATTAATCTTTCGAGTTCTGAAATAATTAAGCCATCTTTTAAGTCCTGAATTAATAATGCTCCAAATTAGTATTATTATTTCTATATTATTATTATTTGAAAAAGAAAACTACTATTAGTATTGTTTTTTATGTTTTGTAACTCTATTTAGACAAACTAAAATCCAAAACCAAAGAAAAAGGAACAACAACTGAAGCGTGCAGTCCAAGCGAGAAACGCGAAGGGTACACTCTCTCTTTTGATTTTCAACCCCCATTGTTCCTCTGCAATCCTTCACAAAGATTCTGATTTTTTCTTTTTTTGGGTTTTAATTGGGAGGGAGAAGAGCACTTGGAAGTCAGAAACTCAAAGAGATTGGCTGGTTTTTTGTGGGTCTTGTTTGGTTTTCGTTTTTTTGAGTTTTTTATATGAAAAAGGTGGAGTCTTTGATTGTTGCGGAAAAAAAAAGGCTGAATAGTTAAATTGAATGGGAGTGGAAGTGGAGGGAGTGGGAGGGTGATGAGGAAGTCATTCAAAGATTCTCTCAAAGCTCTTGAAGCTGATATTCAACATGCCAACACTCTGTAAGCTTTTTTTTTTTTTTTTTAATGAAATTTGTCAAACTAATTTTACTAATTTTTTGCAGTGCATGAGTTTTCCATTCTTGATTACCAATTTTTGAGATTTCTATGATAAATTTCATGCTTTTTAGTGATCAAGATGAATTTTGGGATTATGGGGTTGAATTAATTAGGAAGCTGGGGCCCTTTGGTTAAGGATAATTTTTCTCTAAAAAAACAATATTTAATGAAGCTATGATTAAATCAAGTTTGTGCTAATTAGTAGGCTGGATTCTTCTCAATGGTGGAAGAGGGTGTTTCAGATTAGGACATATTAGCCTTGTTAGTTTAGTTTCTCCTCTGTTTTTGATGTGTTTTATGTTTAAATATTTCAGATTAGGACATTTAAGCCTTGTTTGTTTTGTTTCTCCTCTGTTTTTAATGTGTTTTATGTTTGAATGTTTCAGATTAGGACATATAAGCCTTGTTTGTTTAGTTTCTCCTCTGTTTTTGATGTGTTTCATGTTTTGAAAGGGCTTCGGATTATTCGAGGGGATATGATGGTGCTTGCCTGCAGATGAGGCTATCATACAGCCCCTGTGCCCACATTTTCATGTTTCTTGTTCAATGGGCTGATTGTCACTTTGCAAGTGCACTTGGGCTGATTAGGATCCTTATTTACAAGGTTTGTCACGTATTTTACGCGTAATTTGCCCCGTGTATTGATTGCTCGATGATATTCGTGGTTGATGTAACTGTAGGCATATGAGGATGGTAAGACAACCATGTCTGTGTTAGAAAGAAAGGCTAGTTTGAGGGAGTTCTATGGTGAGCACGGTTATAACTTCCGATTTTTAGTTCTTTTTCGCGTTCTTGCATTCATAACGCGTGGTGTTTGCATTGGGCAGGTGTTGTATTCCCCTCTTTGCTGCAGCTGCATAGGGGAATAACTGATGTTGAGGAGAGGAAACAGAGGGAGATTTGTGCTGCTAAATACAAGAAGAGAGAGGAGATGGAGAAGGGGAAGTTGCCTGAAACTGAGATTGAGAGAGAGGAAGAGTGTGGGATTTGCTTGGAGATGACTACCAAGGTTGTGTTGCCCAACTGCAGTCACTCGTTGTGCACGAACTGCTACGACAAATGGTACGTTAGACAGTCGAGTTCCATGTTTCTCGTACTCTGGTTAGGACAATAACGAACATGTCTCTCTAGGATCACTCTACGGATCCATTTCTTCGCTTTCTTGTTTATGCATACAATACATATGCTCTAGGGGTAAGCAACGGTCTGTTCGGTCTGAAAATCGACTCGAACCGTCCAAACCAAAATATTTCCAAAATTCAGATCGAGTCGAACCGCCAATATTGTTCAAACCGAAACCGCGTATTCACCGAACCGCATTGAATAGGCAGTTTTGGTTCGGTTTGACGGTTTTAACCAAACTGGCGGTTTCGGTTTCAGTTTTAATCGAAATTTCCTGCACATTTTTATAAAATACTTGAATTAAAATATATATTTTAATGTATTAGTTTTTTTATTTAGAGATTTAAAATAAAATAAAAATTTTATAATTTAATTTTATGTGTTTTATTGTTTTTATATTTAAATTATAGGAATAATATATATATATATATATATATATATACATAATACATGTTCTGTTTGGTTCGGTAAAAATCGAACTGAAGGGAAAATAACGATCTCTAAAAAATTCTAACCGAACCGAAACTGAATGCACTAAAAAACCGACTAGACCGTCGGTTCGGATTGGTTAGGCAGTTTCGGTTTGGTTTTGCTCACCCCTACTCTTGTACAATGATCAAGAATCATGGACAATGCCCTACATCAAATAGTTAACTCTAGGGATCATGATCATCATCGTCGTCATCCATGTTGTGTGTCCCCAAAGCTTCTCGGTTCGTGCAGGTGTGTTCGATCACATTCGTGTCCGTTCTGTCGGGACAGCCTGAAAAGGATGGATCCTGGGGAGCTCTGGATCTACACTAGTGCTTGTGACATTGTTGATTTATCTACCATTGGAAGGGAGAATCTGAAGAGACTGCTGATTTATGTGGACAAGTTGCCTCCTGTTCCTGATTTTGGTTGATTTCAATCTGTACATTTGTTTGTGGGTTAGAATTATTACATTTTATGAAACTGTAAATACATGTTTGATAACCACAAACAGCTTCCTCTAAAAAAAAAAAAAAAAAAACTCGGCTTGGGTGGCTGCCTACTCGGTGTCTAGGCGGCCGCTGGTCGAGCTGAGAGCCAACAAAAAAACAAGTGCTCTGCATGTTTCAATCATATATTTTTGTCCCGATTTATTAGTTCCAAACAAAAATGGCGCAATAATTAATATTTGTGAATGTAGTGAAACTAATAATTTATCAGTGAGTGAGAAAAAATTTGTCATTTTACAAAATAAGACTAATAAATGGAATAATAGGACTAATCGGAGTAGGCTAGGAATCTTTTCCATAAAAATTGCATGTGTTGTCGTGTTGATGGAATATGATTGGAAAAATCGATAGGCGTTAATCGAACAATTCACATAGAATTTAGAGTTAAAATGGGTCTAGGTGGTTGGAAAAATTATTTTTTATATTTATAATATATATTATTAATAAATAAAAATAAAATTTATATACGTTTTAATTATTAAAAAATTTGACTGCCTAAACCAACTAGGTGGCAGCTAACAATGATTAATCAACTCATTTATTTTAAAGAAATTATTAATTAACAGCTGAAAATAAAGAAAGAACTACATTTTACAGCTTTAGAGTATTAATCAAGAAATTTAGTTGCCATATAAATGAAATAATTTAGATTTTATGATTATAAAATAATAAATTATTTAATTCTGAGATAAACTTGAAAAACAGTATTATTACTCAATGGTTAAGACTTAGAGATCAAAACAAATAATATAATTATTATTTTAGGGATAAACAAACTTCGTTAATCAGTAGAGTTCATCCAAAAAAGTTAAGAACCAAACATCTCTCAGCCGCTCGCCGCCTCCGACCGCCGATGGCGGCTGCTTTCTCAGTGAAGCCTGAATGCTGGAATTGAAACGCACACTCTAATCTAGAGATGTCTACTAAAAGCTTTCTGTGGAGTTTAGCTAAAAATAATTTCACGGCAGGCATAATTGGCCTCACGATTTCCGACCGATTCGCTAGCGTGGTGCCTGTTCGTGGCTCGTCGATGTATCCAACCTTTAATCCTCATAGCAACAGCTCTAGCGGATTTGTTTTCGGTAAAGTTTCTATTGTTTGAAACATATTAACCCCCTCTGTTCGCTCAACTGAATTTGATGTGTAATTTTTTTTTTTTTTTTGCTTGATTGCGTTTTTGGTTGCAGATGATTACGTACTAGTTGAGAAATTCTGCCTTCAGAAATACAAATTCTCGCTCGGCGACGTGGTTGTTTTTCGGTAATTTTCGTTTTGGCTTTGGGAAGTAGATTTATTTTTCAGATGTTTTGCAATTCTGTCATTAAGATTTCATTGCTTCTGAGCTTGGAGGTGAAGTGCTGATGGTGAAGAAATGGTTAATTTGAATCGGTAGAGCTTGTTAACTGTTAACTACCTTTTGATTGGATAGTTGCATGATTCTAATTTGCATAATTCGATGGGCTTAAGTACCTACCTAGCCTTGTAGTTGAAGGTTTTGATTTCTTAGTATGATGTTATTGCTAAATCCTGTGATATGGTGAGGTTTTCCCCACTGAACCTTTGAGTTTTACTGTAGGTGTTAGTAACCCCTCGTTGTCATTGTCCATTTGACTGAGTGTAAATGTCATTTTGTCATTTCCACTGAGTTCCTAAGTTCAATACATTCTTAAAACTACTGATCTATTCTCTTATTCTCTATCACACACTGATACAGAATCAATTAAGCATTCATAAGTTCAACAAATTTACTATGTTAACTTGTAAGTGTATATAGTGATATTCTGCATTGTGTGTTTGCATGTCAGCTGTTGCAGATTTACCTTTGAGGGAGTCATTCCAGAAATTTGAGTCTAGACCAACAAAGTTGATGGAGAGCATATATCATCACTGAAGCTTAGATTTTTGTCTGTTATTTTCCCCATTACTTTGTATCTTTTCCATGTTCTGAGAAAAAAAATAATCAATTTTTGGTTGATGACAGAAGTTTTGTTTCTGTACTTCAAAATATGCTTGCACTATTTTCATATCACATAGGTTGTGATCTCTGATTTATGCTAAATTCAGCTCAAAGCTAACTTTCTTTTACTTACTAGTTACTATTAATGGTATATGACGATGATGATGATGATGATATTATACACATGTTTTTGTTTGAACAGCTCCCCAAGTAATCATAAGGAGAAACACATAAAAAGAATCGTTGCCTTACCCGGCGACTTTGTTCATCTCCCATCATTCGACGTTGTGAGGGTTCCTCAGGGGCATTGTTGGGTTGTTGGAGACAATTCAGCTTGTAGCCTAGACTCCAGATCTTATGGCCCGGTATGGTACACAATATTGTTGGCATTTTGATTTTTACTCTTATTAAAGGATAAATCCACTTACCTAAATCAATCGAATGACTGACAAGCCACTTGAGCTTTACTTCATTGTTCCATGCATCTCTAAATTGGACTGCAAAATCATAGGCATACAACGCGTGAAGAAACTGAGTCGTCGGGTTTTCTAGGTTGACATATATACAATAGTTGTAGATGGTCCTAACATCTTCCTCTCAAAAATGTTGTTACAGATTCCTCTGGGTTTGATATGTGGGCGTGTCACGCATACTGTGTGGCCTCCCCAAAGAATTGGCAGAGTAAATAGTGGAGCCAACCCCTTGCCTGAAGTGGAAGTTCGTGTTTCAGAATAACTCCACTCTAATCTTGATTTTGATTTTGATTTTTTTTAATGATGAGAGAAACTCACAGCTTCTATTCATGATGTAATAGCCCGCAAGGAGAGATTTTGATACATTTTTGTGTTGTTGATGCCCCTTGGCTGAGCAGAAGATTTTTTACTTCTGAATATCGAATTATTTGATATTCGTTCTCTCCAATAAATCGTATTCTCCAATAAACCGTTATCAGTGTATATAGTTTTTAAAGTTAGATTAGAGACATCTATGTTTTACATTTAAAGAGATTTATTCATGGGAATACACGAAATTTTATCCAAATTTTTTCATTTTTTGGATTTTATCCAAAGTTTAATTGGTGGGAGATTTTATCCATAAAAATATTTTGTTTGATAATTTTATTCAATTTAATTGTCGGTAGTCTTATTTTTATATATACGAAGAATCAACGTTAAATTCCAAGTAGTATCCATGTCGCGCTCAACAAAAGCTTTATGGTTATTTAAATTGGATAAAATTTCCAAACATATAATTCGTTTAATAGTAAAAAATTTTAGATAAAATTTTATGTTTTTCCTTTATTCGTTGATAACAAATAGAAAAGCATTAGAGAAAATCTGAATCGGGGTTGGATTGATGTTAAAACAAGGATTCTATTTTTTAAACTCACACACTTAAATGTCCCCCTGGAATCTCGAATTTGTGATATTTCAGTCACAGGCAAGGTGCTTTAACCACTATACCCCAATCGTAAGGATAATTAGTGTGACTATTAAATATTTTTCTTGTCTCCTTTAAACATTTAAATGATAAAATAGGTATGAAGTCATATATTTTTTTATATATAAATAACTCAAAATACATATCAATCTTTATATATTCATCAACTTAAATATTAAAAGTGTAATTTTCTTTTATTTTATATATTTTATTTTCATAATTCGATATCTTTTACAAATTTAATTATTTATTACAAATTATTTGAACTGAATATAATTATATAATTCGAAACATAAAAAAAATATTATAAGTAAATCTTACTAATATAATTACTATAAAAAAATGATCAGATTAGTGGGGCCAATTTGTCAGTTCCGGACTTAACCATATTGAGTCTTGGGTTATCCTAAATTAATAAATTCCTTAAATAAAATCATCCCTCCTGACAAACTCGTATAAATGAAATAAGGTAAGTATGCACGTCCCAAATTCCAGTGATTTCATAGTTTTTCCTCTCTATCTGTTTCCGTTTAAATCTTTTGTTTTCCGTTAATCCCTGCCGGTGAGGTGAGAGCGGAGATTTTTTCCCGAATTTCTTCGTGTTTTTCTTCTCTGCATTGTGCAATAAAATTTACGATTATTTTTGTGTGTACGTTTTAATTACATTTGGGCGTTGCTGTTGTGCAGTTTATTTGGGAGAATCTAGTGCGCGTTTATGTATCGATTGTGAACTGCATAAATGGGGAGGTTTTTTGTGATTGATTTGGAAGGAAATAAGTATGCTTGCAAACATTGCCAAACGCATCTCGCTTTGGTTGAAGATATTATTTCTAAGGTTTGTAATCCTTTTTTTTGTTGAGTTTCGGATATTTAGTCTGTTTTGAGTTTGTTATGCGTAAATTATTTGTAGTATTGTTTGGATATATGCAGATTGAGTTTTAATAATAATTTTCTGATTTTTGTGTGAGTTTGTGTTTGTAGAAGTTGGTGGATTGGGAGCTTTGTTTGCTTTCAAGTGCTAGCACCAGTTTTTGTATGGTTTTCAATATGTTGATGATCATATAATGTATGTAAGCTTAAGTTGGCGACTGAATTTGCCAATTTGGTGTGATTGATTCTGACTTTGGAAAATTTCTTGTATGAACGTTTGTATGTGCTAAATATTAGTGTTTGCGACAGAGAAAGGGCGCTCTCGAGTTTGAAATGTGTTTGCTGAGTTGGTAGTTTTTAAATGCTTGCTACAAGGTGAAGTGCTCATCAGCATGAGCAAACACTGCAGTTGCATTTTGCTACAGAGATAGCAGAGTACCTTCTTAGTCTGTAACTTTTGCTTGAGATGTTGATTGGACTTGTGTGTGTGATCATGCTCTAGTTGAATGTCTTCCGTGTACACTTGTGAAAACTTGAAGATACAAGAACACTCGATGTCTCTGATGATGAGGATTAACTATTAGTATTATGCAAGCATTACTACCACTTGTCTGAATCAGATTGCTGAGATTATTAATATGTTATATGTATCACTTGGTGTTTCTTTCCCAATGTTGACATGTTGTTGCTTCAGTTTGGAGTTTTTTGTCGCATGTGATTTTCGATGTGTTGTACTAATGTATGGAAAAATAGAATAGAACCTAATATCTTGAGTCATTAAAGTTTTTTTAATAATTATATGTCCAAAATAATATAAGTAGGTATATTGGCTCCTTAAGGTTTTAGCTTTAGATGGCATAGACAATAAACAATGTTTGAACTTGAAACATATATCAGCTGGAAATACAGATACCTACGCATTCACCTTGGTGAACCTGCACACTTGGATAAAAGAGGCAGCTCCAGATGTTTTCTTTAAATTTTTTTTTTCTTTCCTTTCATCTTCTTGTCTGTTCAACTCTTCAGCTCTCTTGGCACTCTTGCTTTATTTTCGTCTTATCTTTTGGTGGGGTAGTCATGACAATGGTAATTTGATCAGATGATATATTTCAGGCTGAGGTTCTGAAGTTTTCTTGCTTTCTGGTCCAGAAACTTGGTATAGGAATTCATATTGAAGATGATTTTTACATTTTTGTTATATTGGCTTGTTGATTTTCAGCTTCCTTTTATTAGCATCCTAGTCAAATGTGGTCATTTTCTCCTCTCAATTATAATTTCATATCATTGTCGGGAATCTACAAATCACAAATTCCCATACACCGGTTTACCTGGAGATTTCATTTTTTTTGGAAATGACATAAATTCCCATACATGTGGAGATAATGCTGACTCGCAAGGGCAGCAGCTCAAATTCATCCGGACTTCCATTTTCTCATCTTTAACTGAACTTCATAAAATTTATCTAGGTGGCTATTCAATAGTTGCTGTTTGTTTTTCTCATTTTTCTTTCATAGGAGCATGGATTATTTGCATGGTGTTGACCGATTTTATACCTATTTCCAGTCTTTCCACTGCAGACATGGGAAGGCTTATCTCTTTGATAAAGTGTAAGTGCTCTCTTATTATGGGTTAATGCTGAATTTGTTAGATTTTTCGTTAAGCGTTAAGAGTTAGCAGTATATGATCTATTTCATTTGACCACTGTCGTAAAACTCGGCCTAGGCGGCCGAGTACTCGGCGCCTAGGCGCTGGGCGGCCCTTATCGAGGCGAGTATCCCTTACTCGGTCCTTTTGGGCGGTTTTTTCTTAATCGGTAAGTACTCGGTCTGGGCGAGCTCGGCGGAGGGAGTACTCGGCTTGGGCGGCAGGAGTACTCGGCCTGGGCGGAGGTTGGGCAGTAATTATATAAAAAATCTAATGTTTTCCTTTTTTTTTTGCAAAATCACACTCGTGTACCTCCTCAAGATCTCAACACTAAATTTCATAAGAACACTCCCCGCCCTCGTCATGGACTCATGGGCCTGCCAACACCATTTTGTCTTGCCTCGCTCCTTTGTTTACTTTTTTCTTTCTTTCTTACATTAGTCTATAATAATATAAAAATGTACGTAAATTGAAGTTTAAATTACTAATTTCTCTGTTGTGTGCTTGAATGAAAAAAAAATGATAACCTCAAATATTGATTGTGTCCTACATTTATTTAGGATGTTTTGTACATATTAACTATGTTTTATTTTGATAAAATGCTTGAATATTCGAAATAAAAGAAAAAAATAATAAAAATAGTTCAATTATCTAAAACCGCCTAGGCCCCGACTACTCCCCGCCTAGGCGCTAGGCCCCCTTCAGTGCCCAGACACCGCCTAGCGAGTTTTACAACATTGCATTTTACCTCTAAAGTTTGTAGCCCGTGCATTCTCGATGTACGTGTAATAACATGGTGATTGATGATAGTGTAAACATCACTCTTGGGGAGCTAGAAGAGCGGATGATGATGACTGGAATGCACACTGTTGTTGACATTTTCTGCGTGGCTTGTGGATCAATTGTGGGATGGAAATATGTGAGATCCTTGGTTACTCTTCTCTCTCTCTATTCATATTTATGTGTCCTAAACTGAAACCATGCTTGCTTATTTTGGTTGAATATCAGGAAGCAGCTCATGAGGAGAGCCAAAACTACAAAGTTGGGAAATACATTCTTGAGAGGTATAGATTTGGAATTTCCATTGATGTATTGTAGGATATAACATAACTAATAGAGGTGGCCAAACCGAACTGGAACTGGCCCTGAACCGGCCGGCCAGTTCACGGTTCGGAATCGAAACTGCCACATATGGTTCCGAACCGGAACCATAATCGTATTTGGAGGGCCGGTTCAGGTTCAAGCTAATAATCAAAACTCGAACCGGCAGTTCCGAACCGTTGAATTGCCAAAATTTTAAATTAAAAAAATTTGAAAAATGGTTCGAACGGCGGTTCTCATTCCGAACCGCAAAATTTGAAAATTTAAAATTTAAAACCGGCCAATTAGAGCGTGCCACGTTACCTTGAATCGGCAGTTCAATAGGAAATTTTAAAAATAAAATTTAAAAAAAAAAATTGAACCGCAGATTCAGAACCGGAACTGCTACAGTAATGGTTCGGTTAAGGTTCCAATTTTTTTGAACTGGAACCAGAATCGTGGCCACCGGTAATAACTATGATCCATTTTTCTTTTTCACAATGGAGCAGGTTCAAAGTATTGGGTCCCGATGGAAGCAACTACTCGATCATCCAAGACATTGAAATGCCTGGAAGCGATGCAGACGACATGTGATGAGCTTCTGGAGTTGTCAATATTACTGTCCATCCTCAATCAGGCTACGTTTTTCCTCCTTGTTTTCTGCTAATTTTAGTTTTACTTATATCTGCTGCAGCTGAAAATAGTTAACCTGCATCATAATATGACCCCTTTTGTTCACTAGGCATTTATAGAACAAAATTTAGCATGTTCTGATATCGTTTTACACTCTTTTACGTGTTAGCATTGCTCGAACCTATGATCAATTGGTTTAAAATAAAATTTAACTATTGTGTTCCGAGGTAAGAGACAAAAACAAGAGGTTATATAGTTGTTGTTGAATGCCTCTTTTCGCTTCCGCAACAGTTGCAATTTACTCCTTCCGTCCCATCTTAATTGTCCTACTTTCCTTTTTCGTCTGTCTCAGCTCAATTGTCCCGTTATTAAAAAAATGTAAGTTTTTCACACTCAACAATAAAATATTAATTTCAGTCAACTTACTCTACACCCAGGGCAGGCCATGTGATTTCGAGGGCCCTGTGCGATGATTATAGATGGTGCTCCTATTTTACTATTATAATTATAAATAAAAATACTAATAAAATATAATATAAGTATAAAATTGGCTCATGTCATCTATGATCAAAAGTTGTTCAAAAATTATAAATCGCAGAAAATCCATGTTATTTTACTTTGAAATCATGCGACTTTTAATTATATTCATCAATAAAAAAATCTTCAATAAAATAAACAAGCAAAATGCATAACTATCTTTTACAAATAACCTCATAAATGTCTTTTATTTTTTAACCAAACTTACCGCTAAGAATTTCACATTCTATTTGTTAAAGAATAACTAACAATCTATTTGATCATTTTTTTCAATTCAAGAACATTTTTTTCAAATTCGTTTAAATAGACTAATCAAAATTTTAATTATATAATAACTAATATTGTGAAGAATAGTATTTTGATATCTTATCATTTATTTTATTTAAATTTTTTAACTTATATAAGGCAAAGTATAAATTTAAGTCATCTATTATTTTATTTTAATTGAATTAAAGATGGATTTATTTATTTGGGATTACTATAATTTTGTAAATCAATGTTAAAATAAATTAATAATATATTAATGTCAAAATACTATAAAAATGGTGCCCAATATTTTTAAGGCCCCGGTGCGGTGCGCCTCCCGCACGGCCTCAGGGCCGGCCTTGTCTACACCCACACTTATTGATCATTGTGTCCGGTCAACTCGGGACAATTAAGTCGGAGACGATGAGCCCATGGCCACTCCTTTTATCTTTTATTATCATTGAAATTTAAATTTTGTGATTTATTTTCAATTACATCGCAAAGTTGAGTTACATTAAAAAAAAATGCATTATGCACTGTTCTTTAATTGTTTAATATTGCATCTATCTGATTTATTATAAATAACTAAAACATAGGTCAATGACATTTACAGCCCATAAAATATAATTTTAAAAGTTGTGTTTCTGTTTTTCTCTAATATTTTATCTGATTGTTTTGTTTATTGTTATTACTGTGTTATATAATTTGTTTATAGGCTCCATATTATTACTTTTTCCATTTATTTCCTAATGACTTACAAATTAAATAGGTGTGGAACTAAATAATACTACCTCGGTCCCGCTACAATAGTGTTTTTTCATTTTGACACATTAATTTCGGAACTAGTATTTAGTAGCTAATTGTGGTTACTAATAAAATTGACAATCGTAATTAACTTGTTTAAGACAGTATATAATTTATGCATCTATTTGAGCATAGGATTCTGATTAATCTTACAGTAATTTTAGGTAGAGGTGAGCATATTCGAATCATCGGGGAAAAAACCGAACTGAATTCAAATTTTGGGCAATTTCGATTCTGGTAAAAATAGAGTTTAGCTTTGGTTAATGAGGTTTTGAATTGGTTGGAATCGAACCAACCGAATCCAATATTCTACTAATTGTAAAACATTAAAATTATGATTTCAAATTAGAAAATCGATTCGGTTAAAATTGAAACTGAGCTGAAATCGAAGCTTTGGTTCAATTTAGATGCTTTTAAACTGTCGAGTTGAATTGAGTTTTATAAAAAATTTGAATCGGCAAATATAGATGATTCAAATTCAATTTTTAAACTGAATCATACACACACCTAATTATTTATTTATAGGTCACCTCAGCAATATCAACATCAAAGTTTGACTATAAAATGCAAATAATTAATATATTGGGAATGTAAATGGGCCCACTAATTTTAAACCACGCGAATCTCGATGCCCACTTATCTGGGCCCTAACATATTCATAATTCCTTTCAGATGTGGGCCTCATTCAGCCCAAAATCTCCTTTTCAACTCAATTTAATATTTTACATATTTTTAGAAAGGGAAATAAAATAATTCATAAAAGTAAAACTAATATAAAATCACTCTTTTTTCCCTTCATTAAAGTTGTCTTAGACTACCCCTCAATGCCTTTGGGATAAGTCATCACAAAAGTTCAAAAAATATGAATAAAAAAATAAAAAGTTGGGGCATGTAGAATGCTTTTGATCTCTACCTTGATTTTGGGTTTTTTTGAGAGTTATGCATGCATCATCCAATCATTTGCTGCCATTTAGCAGCATTTGATTGGATGATTAAATATTATAATTAATAAAGTTATATCATTAATATTATATAATTATTCTTGACTTCTCACTTCAATATAATTATTCTAAACACTTCTCACTTCAATATAATTATTCTAAACACTTCTCACTTCTTACTTTTACGGAATTGTCATTTTCCATTTCTCACGTGAAAGCAAAAGAATCCAAATAAAATAATTATTCTTAACTTCTCACTTCAATATAATTTATTAACGTGAAAGAAATTTAAAGAATCAAATGTTGCTGTTACGGAATTGTCACTTCCTATTTCTCACGTGAAAGCAAAAGAATCCAAATAAAATAATTATTCTTGACTTCTCATTTCAATACAATTTATTCACGTGAAAGAAAATTAAAGAATCCAATGTTGCTTTAACAGAATTGTCACTTCCCATTTCTCACATGAAAGCAAAAGAATCCAATGTTGCTTTTACAGAATTGTCACTTCCCATTTCTCACGTGAAAGCAAATCCAATGCTTGCTCACATGAATTTTATATATAGCATTAGCGTCACAATATACAATAAACAAAATTCTCGCAATCACAATATTATTCGCCAAATTGTTTACCTTTTTAACTTCATAAAAATATCACTCACTCAACGAAGACTCTTCAACAAATTCAAATTCAAGCTCTGAATCTTTCCAACTCCCTGAATTTGATGAATGGGTAGAACGAAGTATGCAACAAACTCATCAAATTCAACGATTTTTTAAAGATTTCATTATAAGCAATCCTAATTTGCTTGCAGGCGCATCAAGACCTACAACAAGAAGGAGAAGGAGGTATTGTAATAGGCAACACGAGATTGATGAGCGTTTGATGAACGACTACTTCGTGGAGAGACCGATGTACACTCCAAAGATGTTTCGACGTAGATTCCGTATGCAAAAATCATTATTTCTTTGTATAGTGGAGGTCATCACTGCCAATGACACGTATTTTCAACAAAGGTCTGATGCCACAAGTAGACTTTCTCTTTCACCACTACAAAAGTGTACTGGAGCAATAAGGGTGTTCGCATACGCGGCTTCATTTGATGTTGTTGATGAATACTTAAGAATTAGTGAAACTATTACAAGAGATGCTCTTTTACATTTTGTAGAAGGTGTCATTTCTTGTTTTTGGTGAAACTTATATGAGAAGGCCTAATAAACAAGATTTGGCAAGACTACTTTATGTTGGAGAACAACGTGGTTTTTCCAGACATGATTGGAAGTATTGACTGCATGCATTGGCAACGGAAGAATTGCCCAAATGCATTTATTGGACAATATACAGGAAGAAGTGGACATCCAACAATTGTTTTGGAAGTCGTTGCATCCTATGATTTATGAATATGTCATGCGTTCTTTGGAACATCAGGTTCGTGCAATGATATTAATGTATTACATCGATCCCCTGTTTTTAATGATGTATTAGAAGGTCGATCACCAAAGGTTGATTACATAGTGAATGGTCGTCAAAATAGTAGAGTATATTATCTCACTGATGGCATATATCCTTCATGGGTTACATTTGTCAAGTCGATTATTGCTCCACAAATCCGAAAGCATAAGTTATTTGCTCAAAACCAAGAGTGCCAGAAAAGATGTCGAGCGAGTATTTGGAGTTCTGCAAGCTCGTTTTGCATTTCTTCGACGTTCATGCCTCATCTGAGATAAGGTTTTGATGGGAAAAATAATGATAGCTTGTATTATTATACACAATATGATCATAGAAGATGAACGAGATACATACCAAAATTAGGATCCCACTGAATTTCTTAGGGATATACCCACTGGAGTAAATCCAGAAAATGTTGAATCAACTAATTACTTTACACAACGCATTTCAAGTCTGTTTGCGTATATGGTTAATAGAGATCAACTTCGCAATAGAGAAGCTCATCGTGCCCTTCAAAATGACTTGATTGAACACATATGAGAAAATTTTGGAGCTCATAATTAAATATGTAATTTGCATTTCTTTTGTAATTGTGATCTAATATTTCGTGCATTTATTTGTAGTTTGCTTTGTTTATTTATATTCCAAGTCTTGTAATTTATATTTCGCTATTAATCTAAATTTCTGACTTATTTAAGTGTGTAAATTTTACCACAATTATAAATTTAGAATATAAATTATAAATATATATATATATATATATTAATTATTTTAAATTTAATAAAATTAATATATATATTGAAAAGTAAAGTAAAAAAAAAATTAAGTTGGGTTAAGGTTATTGATGGGAGTAGAAATTAGATTGGGTAGTGAGTTGTATATATGGATGTGAGAGAAGTTGATATTTTATTAAATGCTGGGTTATGGATGAGGTAGTCTTAAGTCAAATATATAGCATGTGCCTCTATTAAAAATGCTACTTTTATGGGATAATTCCAATTTAGTCTCTTTTGATTCTTGAATATTAAATTGCAGTTGCCTCTATCACTAATAACGTTTATTAACATGGAATAGAAAGATTTTTTTTATTAAGTACTTAAACGATAATTTAATTATTAATTCAGGATCCGAATGTTGATTAGTTAATTCAGGATTTGAAATTGAGGTTTTGAATTGAGAATTATATGATCTTTCGTATCCTCATTTGAAAATTTTTATGGTCTTTTAGATCCTGAATTGATAAAACTCTAAAATAAAATGGTTGATTTCGAGACTTTTCATTTAAAATTATGTGCATTTTATTTGAAGAGTTTTTTCATATATTTAGAGATGCAAATAATGCATCTCATAACTTTGCACATGTTAATCGGGGTGGCACCAGCATTGAGCCGACGGGAACGAATAATTTTTCAAATTAATTGCTAGAGATTTTAGCTCAAATACTTGAGCATTTTGTAAAAGTCCATATTTATAAATTTCAAGATAAAAAAATCCATTATTGAGAAAGTTCATTAACATGGTAAACAAATATGATACAAAAATGAATGATCAATTCAACCATATAAATCCAACAAATCAAACCCTGAAAACATAATTTAAAAATATATTATATATACATACATATTATGATTATAATATATTCCACTTGCATTGCACGAATGTGATGCTAAATTTTTTTGAATTAAATATACATAGAAAGTAAAATTGAATAGTTAGGTGTGCAGATATTAAATGCTGAAAACTGAATTTGGAAAGGGAGTAAATGCATCATCTCTCTAGTCTCTTCAAATTTTGCAGTACAATTTTGTTATTTATTGACAATTCATTGCCACATAAAAAAAAAACTTTACTGCATATTCATGATTCATAAATTAAATAACCTTAGCCTCAGTTACAAAGAATTTTTTGTATGTTTAATTTAAACATTAACTCCAATTACTGCACTATGTGGAATCTAATGCTAGAGTAGATAACATAAATTGAACTTATTTATTGGTGAAATAATATAATCACTGCGCTCCAAATTCGAAAATGGGAAACTTATTTACACCTTTTCTGTTTATTGAATTGTTCAAGAAGAAATTTTATCAACCATGAAGATAAAAGATTGATGGGTTCGAGTAAATTATTTTAATAACAACGTATTAATTTAAACTTACACAAATTCATATATTTTCGAGAAAACTTGATCCATGATCAGTAGATCATAAATAAAGAGTTTTTAATACTACTGGCAGATCTACCTTGGAGCCCTCCTAGTCGGAATATTTTTTTTTCATTTTTTAGTATCGTGATCAAATATTTTATGAGATAAAGTTCGTGAACATCAAACTGTTCATTTTTTTTTCATTTTTTAATATCGTGATCCGAGTAGCTCACGAACAGTTTGGTTCGACTAGACTCGATAAAAGTTCGATAACGTTCGTGAACATCAAAGTATTCGAGTAAAAAGTTCGAAGCTCAACTCGAAACTAAACGAGTCAAACTTGAGCACAACACTACTCGACTCGACTCAGTTCGATTACACTCCTAGCCCCCTTTTGAGAAGAAAAATGGATGAAAATAAGAAAAAAAAAATTGATACGAAGAAGTTAAAGATAAGATAAAGACAAAAAAAAAATCTATTTTCTGGATCAGCCACCGCTAGTTTCGGAAAAAAAATTTGCCCACTAAAAGAAATAATAAAAAAACGGTGGTTTTCTCGTTTCCCTAAGGGACACAAAACTTTTGTCTACATTCAAACAAAAACGTTTTTACAGTTTTGAAATGAAAGTGAATGAATTTCAAATCTTACGTTTGAGTTGTGTTTTATTTCAAGAAATAGTTAAAAAAACCCAACACATTTCGAAACAGAGAGTGTGCGAGTGTCCCTAGTTGAAGGAATCAAACAAAAGTAAAAACTACACAAATTCATGAGCTTCCCGTTCTTGTTTCTTCAAACTTCTCGTCTCGCCTCCCAACTTTTCTGTCACCGGCAATATAAATCAAACAAAGCAGGATCCAGATTCTTGCATTAAAATAAAAAAGCTTTTGCTTCAATAACAATCTTCGTCTTGTTTTTTTCCCCAAATTTCTCTCTGTAAAATTGTCTCTCGTTTTTTTAGCTTTGTTCCCACTAACAATGGCGGTAAGTGCTTCTGTTCTGTTCTTTGATCCTCTCCCTCTCTCTCTAGAATGTGATAAAGATGGAATCTTTAGTTAGTTTCTACCAAGAATCTTTGTGGGTTCTGATTAGTTAAAGCTTTTATTGTTGGTTTTGTTTACGTTGCGTGTTTCTTGCAAGAATTTGCAGATATTCTTGATTTTCTTGCACATGGTTTTAACTTTTGTGTGTGTGTGTGTGTGAATTTTTTTTTTTTTGCTTTTTGCTTGTGTTTGGTCTTGGATTCTATGCTACAAGCTTCTTCTTTTTCTGGTGAAATGCATGTGAAAGGTGGAATATAGTCTATAATGAGGTTCTGTGCTTTGGTTGATTGTACCTTCTGGGCTTATAGTCATTATTTGTATTTACTATTTAAAGCCTATTTTAGCTGTCTGTTTTAGGCCTTTTTGGTTGTTTCTATCTGCAATAAGTGAATCTATGTCAGTATGAATTTGGCTTCAAAGAATTAGATTTTAGGGGAGATAGGCAATGTATCATATCATGATGGAATTTCTCTGGCAAAAATGCAGACATCCGTACAATTTAGGCCCCAAAACAGAGATCTTGGGATGGTTATGAGAGAAGTAGATGAAGATCTTGCTATATTTCTTGGGATCAGAAATGTGGAAATGGAGAAAAATGACTCTTTTCTTGCTCAGGAATCTGATCAGTTTGATGAGTCCTTGAAATGTATGTTTCTTCTTGTTGATTTTCTGTGTATAGATCTTCTTGTGGTTCTTGTTTCGACGAATTCGACTGATTTGCAGGTGCAGAAGCTGATGAGAGTTTCCTCAACTTGGAGATGGAAAGGAGTGATCATGATTGGTAAAGTTTGTAGTTTATATCTGGAAATCATTCATCTTGGTCTGTTTCGTAACTCGAGCTCGTTACTACTCGACTTTGACTCCTTGGGGGCATTAAACTCATTTGTTTCAAGATGAACTATTGTCTCAACTTCTAACATGAGCCCTTTATCCTGTTGTCTGATCTTGATTGGTATAGTCTGTAGTTTTATATCTGAAATCATTCATCTTGGTCTGTTTCATAACTCGAGCTCGACACTACTCGACTTTGTCTCGTTTGGGGCATTAAACTCATTTGTTTCAAGATGAACTATTGTCTCAACTTCTGACATGAGCCCTTTATTCTGTTGTCTGATGTTGATCTGAACCAGGCTTCTCAAGCAACCGGATCCCTCTCTACAACCTACAATGGATGCAAAGGTGCAAGATTCTGCAATCTCCAATGGTGAAGACACAATCTTGAAATCTGAGGTATCAGTGGGATTCTGAACAATTCTTTGAAGCTGTGGTTTGCATTGTCTGATGATTGTGTTCTTGGTCTGAATTAGGGGTCAGCAAAACTGAACCGAAAACCGAACCAAACCATTAATCTGCGGTTTCGGTTTATATATCAATTTCGATTCGGTTCGGTCTGGATTTTTTGAAACTGGCGAAATTCGGTTTGGTTCAATTCGATTTTAACCGAAACCATGGCGGTTCGGTTAGGTTGGTTCGGTTCTGAATTTGTGGATTTGAACTTAGATTTGTGCTAAAGTTGTGGATTTAGGTTTGTAGATTTTGCACATTTGGATTGTTTTTCAAGTTTATATATGTTTGAACGTTAAAACATATGTTTTAATTTAAGTAGTTTATGAAAATGTACTGGAAATTTCGTTTAAAACCGAAATTGAAACCGCCGGTTTGGTTCGGTTCAGTTGAAACCATCAAACCGAATCGAAACCTCCAATTCAGTGCGGTTCGATTTTGGTTCGGTTTGTAGAATATTAGCAATTCAGTTCGGTCAGAATTTTTTAAAATTTTGGTTTGTCGGTTTAGGCGGTTCGGTTCGGTTTTCAGTAGTCTGAATAATCTTGAGACATGCTTATGATTTTCGGAGATGCTTAGGTTTTGTTTAGGCTTAGAATTTGGTGTAATGTTGAAAAAAATCTTTGTTCATGCAGTTGGAGAAAACCTCTGAAACATCTGCTTCTCTGAGTGAAAGCTCATCACCATTAGCTAGTGTGGAGTGCTGCACCACCGTGACCAAAAGGCCTCCATCGCCGGAGGGGCGAAAACCGGCTCGTAGAGCTGCAACGCCTACCGGACGACAACCTACGAAGCCCTCCCGTGCCTCCACGCCTACATCAAGAGCTGCATTGCTACCTTCTTCCAAACCGGCTGCTGCTCAAGCGAGATCCTCGACTCCAGTTCGAGCTTCAAGACCCGTTGTCTCGAAGTCTGGACCGAGGCCTGCTACGCCTACGCGTAAACCAGCCACTCCATCCACCGCATCTGCTGCAGGGCCTTCTGGTGGAGGTTCTGCAGCAGTGAAGTCACGGCCATCGAAGCCTTCGGACACACCCTCGTTGTCTCAAGAGGCTCATCAGAACCAGAAGGTATCTATGCCTAGAAGGCCTGCTTCTGCATCCAGAGGTAGAGCGGCCTCCCATTCGAACGAGAAGCCAAGGCAGAAGTCATGCTCGCCTGCCAAAGCGCGTGGTCCTCCTAAAACCGGGAGCCATATGCTATCAAGAAGTCGAGGACATAACAACGTTGGGGATGAGGTCAACCCGGTAGTGATGGGGACGAAAATGGTGGAAAGAGTTGTGAACATGAGGAAACTAGCTCCACCGAAACAAGATGAG
>JAPKLW010001491.1:0-20488 GCA_026898455.1 Plectranthus barbatus | reverse complement strand
GTCTGGCTTCCTACAATGCTGCTCACTTCTGTCTCCGTCTCTGCCTCGGCCTCTTCCTCTGCCTCGGCCTCTTCTGCTGCAAACTCAACAATTTCTTCAGACACAGCTGTTGTCTGGCTTCCTACAATGCTGCTCACTTCTGTCTCGGCCTCTGCCTCTACCGTTTCAGTCTCCTCCCGGGGGATTGAAGCCAAGCCCGGTATTAAAACCGGGACCCCCTCTTCTTGCACTCCGATATTTTCTGCAACCATAAGCAAGGAAGGCTTGTCCGAACCATCAACTCGTAATTCCTCCATCACGCCACCATCCACTTCCTCCCCGACAATCTGGTTCAAATTCTCAGCAATCAACGAGCCTGCACCATTCAAGCTCATCTCATCCAGCTCATCCAGATCATCCACAGCTACCTCTTCATGAACAGTCTGTGATTCCGGGACCTCCCAGTCTTCTGTCACTGATATCGTGTTAGCAGTATCCCAAGCTTCAAGAACTCTATCCGGGCCAGGCTGCCACGATAAAGCTCCATCGATTTCCTTGAGCACGAACTTATAACTGATCACTCTGCCACTAGGGATATCCTGTTGTTCGATAAAGAAAAACAGAATGCATCAGAAACTTGTCCAAAAACCAACATTTATCACCGCATCGTTGCAGCAGTAGACTTACCACATCTGCTGTCCACAGATGCCCTTCAGACCAGTTCAAAGGCACCCCATCAGAAGGATCCCATGATCCAAGACTTGGATCATCCCCTACTAAGAGAAAATGTTGTCCGAACGTGCATTGTTTGCTCAATTTGAACCTCACTCGGACAGTTTTAGGCTGGTCTGAGACATTTTAGGCAATGCTAAGGAAACAAATGGATGTAATAACTAATAAGTAGTATAATGTGATGATATGCTAAGAACTCACCTGAGTTTACTGTCTGGATTTCTTCACTTTCAAGACCAGTCTGCAAATAATTGTGAGGCATTTCATGATCAGAATCCAATTCCATAATCTTCATCACCAAATTGTTAACTAAATAACAATGAATTGCAGAAGTTTGTTCCTATGAGTTCTACTCCAGCAAACTAATGAGATTGAATGAGAGACATTCAAGCAATTCATATAAAAAAGTTGAAACAAAGTTTCAACAACCAAAACACAGACAAAATCTTGAGCAAATGTTCTTACAAGATTATTGGGCCATTTCAAGAATCCTTAAAAACATCACTCCAACATAAACCAACTCAAACCAACCAAGACAAAATTAATGGGACAAGATTATTACAGCTTTCGAATCACTTGAACATAATCTCTCTCTCTCTCTCTCAAGATTGATGGGTCAGTTCAAGAATCCTTCCAACACAAATCAGTTCATACTAGCCATGAAAAAAGATTCAAGATTTAGGATCACCTGAGCAGAAGCAGCAGTAGAAATGGAAGCAACACAGTTTGCCCTGAGGGAGACAAGCCCATCTCCAACACGCTTTTGATGTACAAGAAAACCAAAATCATGCCTGCACAGACCAAAATCCAGACCCACTCTCTCCCTCTCCTTCTCTCTCTGTCTGCTCACAAAGAGCTTCAAATATGAGCCCCCCAAGGCCTTCATATCTCCTCCCTCCAAAATCAGTACACTAACACCAGATCACAACGTGGGACGAAGTGGTATGAGAAAAATGCTGCAAGATTATGGATTCGGAATCAGGAATCAAGAAAAAGGGTCAGCACAGCAGCGTGTGATTCATTAGTTGTATTTTTTAGTATAATGTATTTTGGGAATGATGAAATATGGAAATTGGTGGCTGCCATTAAATGAAGAGAAAAAAAAAACGAAAATTTTTGTGGGAGGGGATTATGGGGCCGGTGATCATGGTGGTTGAGCCAGGTGGCAGCCAGATGCTGACTCTATCGTGATCAGCAATGGAATCTAACGGCAGAATCTTCATCTCAACTCACACCCAAAATATATGGGGATTAAGGTGTCTTAGCTTCTACTTAATTCTGCAAAAAAATGAAAAATATTATGGATAGAATGCATTAAAGAAGTTCGCTCCATCATAATCTTATCCTAATGTAAAAAGTAGGGATGCCAATCGGTAAATCCATTGAAGTTCAGGTTATCGAGTTGCGGGTTAATCGATTCGGGTCAAATTAAGCTGAAATTTTTTTTGGCTAAAAAAATTTGAACCTAATCCATCAATTTTCAAACTAATCCGTCGGATCAATGAGTTTATGAATTATTTTTTATATTTAATATATTTTCACCTTTTTAATATTTTAAATAATATAAAATAAACAAAATATTACTTCTTTCTTATAAAAAATGAATAACACTTCACAAATTTTTATATAATGATAAATTTAACTATTAAAAATAATCGGGTTAATCGACCTTAACCTGCATTTTAGCTCGGGTTGATTGGACTAATCCATAAGTTTCAGGCTAAATTGATGTCACTAATTAAAGCTTAAATTCGTAAACTATTGAATATAGTTACGATACTTAAATTACCTAAATATCTCATTTTACAAGTCGAGTACTTTAAGATAAACGAATGAAGATGTATATATATTTTCTTTAACATAACCCTTTATTTTAGAAACTCGAAATATAGTGTGCGTTTGAAAAGCTAACCAATAATTAAAAAAAAAGTTACAATTGATCGATTTATATAAAAATCTCTAAATACTAAATGTTAAATAAAGTAAATTATTCCTAAACTATTAGGATTTTGATTCAATAAAAGTGTATTTGAGTTTGTTTATTAAAAGAACTAAACTTCAATTTTATAGTATTTGATCCATGATTTCGTGAACAAACTCATTAGCTAAAATTAATATCATATAAATTATTAACTTTATAAAATTAATATTCTCATAATTTAAGAGTAATAAGTATGATAAATATTTGTAGTTATAAGAAATAACTGAATTTGAGTTTGTTATAATATATTTTTTTGGAATATATAATTTTAATTTTTTAAAAAAAAGGTTAAATATTTTAAATATGATTTGGATGTAAGAAGTTCATTTAAAGTTGACTAAAGCTCAGTTAATTAAGTTTTTAAATTCCAAAATATTTGATAAAGATAAATAAATTAAAAGATCAATTCAATAATTAAAGAGTCAAACTTAAACAATATATTGTTTGACTCAATTCGATTCAATTACACTCAGTAGCACGCAAAAGTGGCTCGAGATACAATACTTTTTTTCAAAGAAAAGAAACTAAATTTAAATTTGTACAATAATTTAGCCAATAAATCTTACAATATAATCTTGGACGTATCCAAGGGGAAGAGACATCCCAACAACCTTATTATGATAACTTATTCAAAAAAAAAATATAGAAATTGGTTGCTAAATTGGATAAAGTTTGATCTATTTTTATTGTGGCCATGCATAATATGGGATATATTGATTTATTACATTATTATGTTTAGGCCAAATGTGATCTTCACCAATTATGTATATGAGTTTGCATATAATATTATTTTTTGAATATAAATTAAATTTGAAAAGTTCGTTTGAGTTTGACTTACAAATTTTCTCTTAAGATAAAAATTTAAATTGAACAAATAAAATAATTTAGCCAATAAAACTTACAAAACAAACTTGGACATATCCAAAAGAAAAACAGACAGCCCAACTTCTGTAATGACATTATTTTGATCCATATAACTTATTGAAAAATATAGAAATTGGTTTCTATATGGAATAAAGTTTTTGATCTATTTTTATTGTGGCCCATTTATATACAATATGAGATATATTGATTAATTACATTATGTTAGGCCCAATGTGATCTTGATTTTCACCTTTATTTATTTGGTTCGGATTACTATTTTAGGTTGTTCCAATTATATGGTCTAAATTTTATATTTGGTGTTTTTTTTGGTATTTTACTATTACACCGATGAATAACTTGGAAAATGAGAATACTGAATGTAATATTATGAAAATGAGAAGTTAATTAATACTTTAAATAAGGGTATTGTTGGAAGTTTGTTTATATATTAAATATTTTTTAACAAACGTGCAAGATTAAACCGGATAATATAATTAAAACTGAGGGAATAATAATAATAATTATTATTATTATTATTATTATTATTTTCAAATTATTGTTAATGCAACGAATAATGTTCCTACTCGGATGCACTGGTAAAAGCATTTTATCTCTAATTAAGAGGTCATGAATTTGTATAGCTTATAAAATTTTAACCAATAGTTATGACTTTTGTAGCTTATCATTAATTTAGTTTTATTCTTTTATTTTATAAAGGCAGCAATGTTATGGGTCTTAATTAATTTTATTACGGAAGATAGTGCTGCCAATTATTGCAGATTAAAATAAATTAAATGTTTTATTTAAGAGCCACTAGGTAATTAATTAATTAATTAATTGGATAAATAAGTGGTTGAGCACTTAGCTAATCTTAAATTTATACACAAGATTTAAGAAATTTGGTTGACTTTAAATCTTATATGTTTCATTAATTATGTGATAAAAATAATTATCATTTAAGTATCAGCTTATATGCTAGCAACTATGGAGTACGGATAATAGAGATGAAGATTTGTAATATTATTATAAAGAATGATTATTAAAAATCGAAGAGTGGAGGTACGTGAAACACACACTATCTTTCAAACAAATTTACAGTCTCGTTCTTGGTGATAGAAAGAAGGCACAAGTTAAAGTTCAACGAAAATGATTATCGAGCGTGCTTTGTTTGTCATTGTATTTTAGAGACAACGTCCACTGATACCATGGGCGCATGTAGAACTTGAGTATTGTGGGGGCTCGATAGTAATTTTGTGGTGTCGATACTTTATAATTTTAATTTTTTTTAATAAAAAAATACATGCATATTTAAAAAAATCGAAATGATGTGGGGGCTACCGACCCCGCTAGCCCGTACATAGTGCCACCCCTGATTGATACCTCAAATACGTACAGGAAGGGGTGAATATGTTTGAATGTTTCACATGCCTTGACTCTTTAAAGTGTATATTTTTAGGGAATTTTGAATACATGATCTTTTAATTATAGATAAAACGCTTTTATCATTATGCTCTAAGTAGGATACGAGCATGTATTTATTTACTCCATCCGTTCCAATTATTTGGTCCGAGTTACTATTTCATGGTATTTTAGTTATAAGGTCCAATTTTGGAAAATGAGAATATTAAATACAATATTATGAAAATGAGATGTTAATTATTACTTTAAATTAGGGTAATATTGCTTTAAAATGCAATTTTACAAACGTGCAACATCAAACTGAACTATATATTCCGAACCGAAGGAATATTAATTATGTTTTGTGGTTGTTAGGGTGACGTCTATTCTTCATCGTGATGAACGAATAACTTAATTGTTTAATATTCTTCCTATATTAATTCAATTCTTTAAATTATGGAATTTCTATGTAATGAACGCCTACATTAAACAATTTGTCACTACCTATAAATTTTTATATATGTCTGACTCCACTCTTATATATCATTAAAAAATAAAAAGAGCAAAAGTAGACTCGGTATAATATTATTTTATATGACTTATTTTTTAAATCAATGTTGTAAAATTTACTAAATATTAGTCCAACATTAGTGGGAGTCTAGTATCTAGATTATTAATATACTTTTATTACTATTTTTTTTTTCACATATTTACTTAACAAAGTAAAAGAAGATCAATATTTATTCAAACATTGTAAATAAACATCCAACAAAACAACAAAATAAATCCAATAAAGCAACAAAGTAATATCAATACATTTACTTCAACATTTCAAAGTTCAAATCATTCAAAGCAAGGAACAAATCAAAACTATACCAAAATAGAAGTCCCAATATTTTCAAATATATATAAATAAATATTATTTTACTGAAAATTTTAAATATTTAAAATTAAATAAATTCCTAGTTCACTGATTCTTCGCCCAGACCACCTAATCTGCCGCACAACCCATCTAGGCGGCAAGTAAGCATCGAACAAAGATCAAAGCGACTATCCGCTGCCTAAACCGAATTTTGCAACACTGGATAGGACTTCCATTTAGAATGGTAGATTATCTTATCATAAAAAAAACATGTATCTCTAATTTTAATATTAATAAAGCATCAATTTATAATTTCCATCATTTATATTTAAATTATATACTATGAGTAGAGTAATGTTATAACAGAAGCCAAAAAAATGGAGTGGCAGCCGACGTCGCCTTCAAAAGTAAACTAACTACTTCACATATATAAATCTCTCTCTATTACAATTAGTTACAAGATGCAGAATTCGAGCATCGTGGGACTCGACCCGAGTTTTAAAAGCCCCGAGCCCGTGTCTAGCTCCGCCCCTGCTTACACTAACTTAAACTCTCCTAAAAAATTTCTTCCTACATTCTTTTAAATTTCTCTTCTGCTATGTCTGATTCCATGAGATCCTTTTCTAACATCTTCTCCACGATCACTTTTCTGTTCATCCTCATTCTCTTCATCTCTTCAGACAGCATTATATCCAACATTTCACTAAATCCGAGCAGTGCCAACATCGTGCATGGAATCAGCCACCACCATCATCTGCAAGTCCACAAAAGCTCCCGACTTTTGCATTCAACACCAGCTGATGCTGACGTGGTTTTAAGGTTGTTCGAGGAGTCCCACGTCGAAGCAGGCCGTCTTGATTCGGAGATTACCGAGTTCTTCACCAGAAACCGGTGTGAGACTCATCTGTTCATGACATGGATCTCCACTGCAGAATCTTTCGGCAAAAGGGAGTTCTTAGGGTTAGAGAGTTTGTTCAAATCCAACCCTAAAAGCTGCTTGATCATACTGTCAGCCACTATACACCAATCCAAGATTCTGCAGCCGTTGATCGAAGCCGGGTTTCGAGTCCGAGCAATCTCCCCGGACTTATCCTCTCTCTTCAAGAACACTCCAGCTGAGAGGTGGATGAATGAGATCAAGAATGGGAGCAAGAGCCCAGGTGAAATCCCTCTCCCTCAGAATCTCTCCAATTTGATCAGGCTTGCAGTGTTGTACAAACATGGAGGTGTTTATTTAGACACAGATTTCATAATCTTGAAAGATTTGTCGAGTTTAAGGAACTCCATTGGAGCTCAGAGCGTTGATGTCAATGGGAAATGGACTAGGCTAAACAATGCAATCCTAGTTTTCGACAAGAATCACGAGCTTGTTCACGAGTTCATGGAGGAATTCGCCTCCACTTTTGATGGGAATAGATGGGGTTATAATGGGCCATACTTAGTTACTAGGGTTGTGGATAGGGTTGCAAGAAAAGGAGGGCTCAACTTCACAATCTTGCCGCCAATGGCGTTTTACCCGGTTCATTGGAACCGGATCCCTAGTTTCTTTGCTCGGCCTAATGATCTGGCCGAGCAGAGATGGGTCAAGGCTAAGCTCCGGCAGCTTAGCCTTGATGCCTATGGGGTGCATTTGTGGAATAGGCAGAGCAGTGGACTAGAGGTTGAAGAAGGAAGCATTATAAGGAGTTTGTTGGATGAGAATTGTGTGTTGTGTAGATCATAAAACGGATCTAAAAAAATCGTGTTAATTTTTTAATGAGGTTTTGTATTTTTAGTAGGTGTCGAAACTTCTTATTCAAAGGTCTTTACTAATTATGTCTATTGATGGGATGTCTCCTTATAAGAGACTTTGAAAAGATTTATTTTAGCATGGTTTTTGTATGCAGGGGATAATTCCAATCATTGTTGTAAAATACGGCCTAGGGGGTCGCTTATATGCTAGTCGGCCGCGGGCAGTCCCGAAAACCTCTTTTATGGCTCTATTGTATGTTTTGGAAATTATATGGCGCCTAAGCGGCTGCCGAGAAAGTTAGGCGGCCTAGGCATACGGATTATACGGACATATGTACGAGTTATACGGATTTCTGTACGGGCTAGGCGGGTCTGTACGGTAATTTTAAAAAAAAATTGTTATAGTTTGTAAAAACATAAATAAATTAGAAAGTATATAGTAAATAGAATAATAAATAGATTTTTTCCATTCTTCATATTTTAAAACGTATTGGGTGTTTTGCAATAAAGAATTTGAATATAAGGATTTTATAATTTTGTAATTTTATTTTGATATTGTCTATTTTTCTTGGTATAAATTAAACTTTGAAATGTTGAAATATTTATTATTCTGTATTGATATTATATAAAATTTTAAAAATATTTAAACTTTGAAAATAATCTGGCTACATCACTTCTTATCTCTATATAATATGAAAATATAAAAAATATATTAACCGTATAACGCTTAAAGATAATATATAACCTTGGTTCCAATACTTTTTTTTTTTTTTTTTTTTTTTAAATTTAACATTAATTAAACAAAAACACCAAACATGTCCCCATGGAAGCTCGAACCCATGACCTATTGGTCATAGGTAGAGTGCTTCTAATACTTTAGTCATCACAAATGTTGAGGGCAAATATTATTCCTTCTTTTATACTTATTGCTTTTGTCTTCTTACAATGAATGAGGCAGACAACATTGAATTTCTTGAAACTCAAGTTCAATGAAAAAAAAAAAAAATGGTACATTTGTAGTAACATCAAGAAAATCTTCTTCTAATCAAAGCTCTCAGCTTAAATCCAATCAGCCTCAACCTAATCCTAAACCTAAACCTCCCACATCTCCACAATCCAATTCTTGGCAATCTCTTGTAAGTTTTAGTTCTATGCAGTTTCCTTCTTCTTGATTTCCCCATTTCCTGCAACCCTTTTTGAACCTCTCCACCTCTGCAACTCCCTTGTGAAGAAAACTTCCATTCATCCTCACCATCCCTCCAAAATCTTGACCCGAAACCGGCCCACGGGTCATCGCCATCGGTGTCACTTGATCCCCACAGAAGGATAGGCCTAATGAGAGGTGAGCCACTATACTCTTTGAAATGTTTTTCCAAACTAGTGTGCTCCATCTCAAACAGCCTTCCAAGAGGGGCACTCCCTTCTCTCATCAGGTCTAACAATTTGATGCTTTTCGATGAAGAAGTTGATGCTGCTAGAGATGAAAATGAAGAGCAGGAAGCTGATGAAGAGAAGTAGAGGGATTTTTGGTAGTCTATGAGCTGCCTTATCCTTGCTTTTTCAGCTCCCTTTTCTTGAATGGATGAAGTTGCAGGGGTTTGATCTTCATCTTCTGTTATTTCAGATGCCATTTTCAGAAGAAGGGCTTCAAAAAAAAAAAACTTTTTTTTTTATTTTGAGAATTTGAAGAAAATATTTGGAAGAGCCGGCAATGAAAATAGTATATGTAGATGATGACAAGGGTGGTAGGCATCAAGGTAATTCAATGATATTATTTTATAATTCAATAGTATTATGATATATAGTTGACATTGATGTCTTGAATTATTCAAATATGTATGTATATACATGCTACAGAACGTGGAATATCTAATTCAAAATTGTGGCTGCTAAATATTTTTTTTATTGCAAATGTTTAAACATTAAGCAATACTTATCTTGAAAAAATATGAAAAATACCTTAAAATATTGGTCAATTATAAAAATACCATTATATTTTCTTTTCTTTGAATTATATCATAATATTTTATATAACTGAATTATACCCTAATGTTTAATTATATCAATTAAAAATACCCTACATTGCTAACGATGTTAAAATTCTGACAAATCATATGTCAATTTTAATACAATTTATGCAACATACTGTACATACATAAAAAAATATCACACATTATCTAATATATGATTCATATAAAAATTAGCGTTAACAATTGAGGGCATTTTTAATTGACAAAAACAAACATTATAATTCAATGAAAAGATTAATCTTAGGATATAATACAAGAAAAATAAAATATTAAGATATTTTTCATAATTGACTAATACTTTAGAGTATTTTTAATAGTTTTTCCATATATTTTATTGCAAATGTTTAATCATTAAGTAATACTCATCTTTAACAACTTAAGACTTTTAGAATAAAAAAATAGTTTGCCTTCAAGATATGCTAGCAATATGATCTGGCATGAAACATGAGAGAAAAATCTATGTTCATGAAATGTACAATCATCTGCAGCTATATGTACAAATCTAAATCAGATACAGCAACTTCATGGGTGTTCCACTGCTGCAAAAAGCTTGGCCTTAACTGTCTCGTTTGGTTGATACTAATATCGAAAGGGCATTTCAATCTTCATCATCAGCTGCACCACCTCCATTTGCCTCTCCGTCGCTCTCCTGCGCGTCAGCTGTCCTCGGCAATGGCAGGTCGTCTTCATCTGATTCTGACAGAGCCCTTCTTCGTCGATTCATATTTGAAGGTGCAGCCTGAGCTCTCAGATGTAAGAAAATAACTCACCAGAGAAAGAAAGAGAGGGGAGGGAGAGAGAGAGAGAGATAATTACTTGATCATCTTCGACATCAGAATCTTCGAGCCCAGCTGCTGCAAGAAGATCCTGAGGAGCATCATCTTTATCCTCAACATCATTTGTTTGATTATACTGCTCTCTGTAGCTCGCATTGTTGTCTTCGTAATCCATTTCCTCTTGATAGTCGCCCTCAGCTTCTGCTTCCTCGGATTCATAGCGTGATTTCTTATCCTTTCTTCTTCGTTTTGCCCCTTTCCTCCTCCTTTGCCCGCCCTCTTCATCTTCACCTGGTTTCTCTTTCCTCTTTGAAGAAGAACTCTTCCATTGTTCCTTGAGATAAGAAACACCAAAGTTCAGGCAACAGAGATTTTCATGACAAAATCTTAGAATATGAGAAGAATGAAATTGGTCGCGTCCTAATTTTGAAACCTTGATTGTAATAAACAACTTCAGGAAGTGGCTGGAACATTATGATTTTCCAGAGGAAATGATTCAACAACTTGGGCCCAACACGATTTATCAGTAAAGGTATGTGTGATCAAATCAAGAGAGGAGCATTTCATGTCATAACAAATTTAACGAGCAGTGATTGATTATGATCAGACGAACTTGATATGATGTTGCATTCCACTGCTTATGATTTTCAGATTGCAATATAAAATTATTATCTGGAACTTGACATTAACAAACTGCATCTCAGGCAACTTTCAGAATTTGATGGTAACAAACAAGATTTTAAGAAGCATTTTGAGCAACAATTGATTACCTTGATGCGCTCCAAATGCTTCTCTTGTTGCATAACTTGTTTCAATTCATCCTCCTGTTTTCGTTTCTCCAGCTGTATTCGTATATTTGAAAAATGTGAGTAAACTTAAAATGAAACCGACTCTTCAGACATAAAAACTCTGAGTGGCAATCACCTGAACTTTTCTCTGTTCCTCTGCCTTTCTGCGGGATTCATCAGCCAGTTCCATCTGACGCATGACTTCCAATCTTTGAACATTCTGCATTTCTTCACGCTCAGCAAGCTCGCAATGCACATTTGCTGCTTCGAGCAAGTGCTTGCAGTATGCCACGTGAGTTTCAATTTTCTTCTCATCAAAACCATGAAAGTGAAGGTTTGAAGCTGCAGACAGCAAGCTGAACACACGAACAGCATTCTTGAGTTCTGCTACAGTGGCTCGAACCTTGCACAAATGGGGGAAAAATCAATATGTGAATGCAGCACAGAGAGTAAAACTGAATTGCAAACTAGACAAATGCAAAAATCTTAAATTAGGAAACTCAATTTAAATTATGTCATCTGATACAAGTAGATTAATTGGCAAAACAAGAATTTCATATGGATACGATATTAGAAAGACAAGAGGTGATTCAGTTTTGGCATGGCTTGATTTTGTCACATCCAATGCAAGGCAGGATACCAATTTATATATTTGTAGGGAAATTAAAAAAGGCAGCAGGTCACAAATCAAGCACCCATGCGAGAAAATTTGAAAATAGCACATTGGAGATAAAACCTCATCCACAGTCCTTTTTGTCTTTTGAAGTGTTGACGCCGAGAACTTCTGTAAAGTGACTCCCGCATCAAACCTCAACGTATAATTTGAAGGAGCCAAGTGGATTGCTCTTAGTAATGTCTTCTTACACTCTTGCCATTGTTCAGCTTCATAATGTGTACGTGCTAAGTAGAGAAGTATTTGACTGTCAGTATTGTAGAAGAACTTCCGCAGACAGTTTTGATACTGCAAAGAAGATCTGATTTATTAGAGGGTGAAGATGACGACGTCTTACTTTATCTTAAAAATATGAAAGTGAAAAATTATGCATTTACCATTTTCACAGCCAGTGCAAAATTGCCTTGAGCAAAGTGAACATGCGCCAGATTAATCCACACATCAGGCATCTGAACATTAAAACTTCCACTAGCGGCTTCTTGAACCTACAGCAGAGACACTTTATAATATGTGTATCGTCGAGTGATTAGTACGAAAAGAAGGGCTGCTGACCTGTGTGAAAAGATCCTTAGCTATATCAAATTGACCTTTTTCTGCAAATACCATACCAGCACCATTTGCAGCATAGAGGTTAGCAGATTGCAAAAGAAGAACCTGGATGAATACAATCAGAAGGAACGTGACATCATTAAATAAATAGACATAAATGGGAAGATAAAATTTGAAAATGATACAGCGTTGAATACAACACAGCATAAACTTAATAGTTATAAATGATTTTAGTTGAATAGAAAAAAAGTCAGGCCAGCATGAACCCACACAAATTTTGAACAAAGTATAATAATTAAAACTAGAAAATTGAAAACACTAAAAAGAAGAAAAAATATAGTTGTTTAATAAAGTAGCTTCCATACAAAGAAAGTAGCAAGCATACCTTTGTGTACAGTTCCTTAGCCTTCTCATAATGTGTAGCTTCCAATTTGGGATTTCTTTTCTCGTTGCGATTTGCAGCGAAGTAGTTCCAATTTCCCTGGAATATACCAAGTCCAGATCACAAGTTTTTAAATGCTAGTTGATATTGATTAATTCGAGGAAACACAAGCATAAGATCTGCTAGATATCTCTCATAAGAAAAAAGATGGCACGAGTACAAAACAATGGAAGAGTGAAAGAAATTTAAGTTTCTTATATTTATGCAAAACAAGGACTTAAAAAGAAGAGAATCGGACTCAACCATGTCGCACTAAGTTTTACCGGTATATTTACTTGAGGATTTAGGGTCTTGATAATAAAAACACAGCTAGCTCAGAAACTTTGGCCAGATTACTTGACTTGGTTGAGTTTCTGTTACATACCAGACAAACTGCAGCATAAGAATCTTTTGCATCAGTAGACTCCTTTGCAATCCGAAATGTTTCTTTGGCCTTGACCCAGTCATCATTCTTAAGTTCCAAGTCACCAAGCATTAATAAAGCATCTGGGCACTTCTCATCCACCTTTAGGGCATCATTAATCTATGAACAAGAACCTAATTCAGTAGAAGAAAATGATATAATAGACAAATGTATAGAGACATAAGAATACTGAAAGAAGTTTTCGGAGTATAAGAACCAGTTCGAGGCTGATTTGAACATTGCTTCGAGCTTTCGCAATGGCAGCAAGCCTCAAATAAGAATCTGTGTATTCTGGATACTGAAACAAATTAAAAGAATCATCAAAAAGATTACTAAGTCCTAACTAAAAAAATGATTACTAGGTCCAGCAAAGTGCAATGGCACATAAAAAAGTAGAAAATAACAAAGCATATAATGCATATAGAAAATGATCATTGGGCTATGAGAATCTAATAGAAACATCAGGAGTATATTAAATCCAAAAGGAGAATCTCCATTCTTCATTGTTCCTTGACTAGTTATCAAATTTCTTCAACTTCCAAAGCAAATTACCCGTTAAACCCCTCACCATAAAACATGAAAGAATTGATGTTCACTTAGCAATTAGTATCCGATTTCACAGTTAATGCATCAAATTTTGGGAAAAGTTAAAGTTCATAAACAAAAAGATCAACTGTTCCCCTAGAGAAAATAATACATTACAGATACCCATGGACCATGAGTAAATGCATTGGCCAGAAATAGATGATACCTTGTACATTATCAGACGGTACAAAATGCTGGCTGATTCAGTGTTATTGAGCTGCTCCAGCACCCGAGCTAGATTAAACAATGCTGAGACTTTATCCCACGGAAGTTCGACAGATAACCCTTGTTCTTCAAGCCGTTGAAACAGTTGCAAGTCTTTATATTGACGGATAACTGAGCTAGCATCAACAGGATACCGCGTGCTATTAATTAAATTAGCTTGGGCTCTACGATTAGAACTTAGTTTCTCATCATGACTTTGGACTCCACCATTTGTATGTGCCTTGTTCAAAATGGTTTCTCCTTCAGCATCAAAAAAGTTGCACCATATGCCCTCCCCAAGAGCTTCCCTAAATGCCTCACTCGCAAGCTGGAAAAGACAATATATTGTATCCAACATAAATGACTCAATACATTCCACCAGCGCCAAAGTGTATCAAACTGGATCATAATGTGTACTAACCTCAAATTCTCCCCTGTCAAAATGGAGCACACCAATATTGTTAAGCAGCTCTATAGGTGCTTCCTCATTCCCTCTTTTCATTAAATTACGAGCCTATACAAAGATGCAGACTTTAATGATACACAAAGTTGTGTATGGTTCAGTATGTTAATGTGCCAACGGAAAGCAGTAATAGAATTGAATAGCAACCTCAAAGTCCTAAGAAGAATATTTGTAAGTGATTTATCTCATGCGGCATTGCCAACTCAATGATTTTAGGTTTCCTGTTAATCTAAATCTAGCATGATTTGTTTTCATACACTAGATAGCTTAGCTGGTAAATACCGAATAAATGAAAACCATGTAGAAGACATTATTGCACATAGAGAAATACAGAGTATGGACGCAGGAGTTGCTGAAAGAATAAAATGCGTATATTCTTTCAGTAAGCAGACAACTTTAAACTTGGAAGGCACTTACTGTTTTAAAGGCATCTAGTGCAGCATTAATATCTGTTGAAATTAAGAGGTCACCAAGTTCCAGAAATGCCTGAGATTATGTAAGAATATCTAATTAGAATCATGTATAACACAAAATTTTATCATGGTATAATACATTATGAAAACTAAACAACACTTCAAACTTGATAAGTTGAACTCGGGACAAAACATGTTCATATAGAAGCAATAGTACTTCTGTCAATGTGTATTATCATCTTCACGACTTCACTAAATATGATTCCTACTACAAGCTCCCAACAAGATCAATACTTTCATGGATGCCCAATACTTAATCCACCCAATGCTTTTTCAAGGCAGTGGCATAAATCTCATATTTATCTAGACAAAATGACAATTTTATTCATGCAGCAACAGCTTCAATATAAGCTATAGAAACCATTGGATCGAGAGAATAAACACACACACACACACACAAAAAAAAAAAAAAACTATTAACAGCATGGTCACCTGCGGATCTCGAGGATCAATTTTGGTGGCTTTCCGGTAGAACTCTTGGGCCTTCTCGTTCTGATCAAGCTGAACATGAATGTGTCCAAGAGCCTACAGCAAAAGAAAGAAATTAGTGCAACTAAGCTGCGACAAAGCTTGAATCCATCACAAAATCCAATACTTACTTTCAACGTGTCACAATTTTCGGGTTGAACCTCCAAAACCTTTTCAAAATTTGTCAAAGCACTTCTTAGATCTCCTAATTTGAGTTGGACCTGGCCCAAACCTATTTCATGCAGAAGTTTGAAGAAAATTAGATAATAAAAAACTAAAATGCTAATTGTATCTCATAAAGTGAAGAAAGAATCATCCAAGTGAGTTTTTCAGTCTAATTGACAATTCAAAATTAGCTCACTTAAGAATGGCAAAAGAATGCATATCTGAAAGGTTATGTCTCCAATAACTAAAACAGTACCATTTATTATTCAAAAAAGTGAAGCTGTGTTACTGACATGATAATTACCTTAACTCGAGCACAAATGAAAACCTATACTTCCAAAGTATTTTATCTATAAGTTTGTAAAGCATTTGCACACTCATAATGAACATATGGAAATCAAGGAATATTATTAAGTTACAACTATTCCATAATAAATTTTATGTCCCATTCCTTGACCAAAAGTGAATCAGCGAGCAACTTCACCTTTGACAAAAACAGGTCGATTGGCATTTCCACCAGATATCAACTGACATAGCATTGTGAAATACAAAACAGAATGCAATAACCTACGTACCATAATAAGGTAATACAAATTCATGTGCATTATTGCTTTCCTTAACTGATGCCATGTAATACATTCCTGCCTTTTCATAGTCACCCTGAAATTAAACAAATAAAATAAATATGATCCGAGTAAATGGAAATGAAAGGGAACAGCTACAACCAGATAATAGTTCACAAGTTGACATAGTTTACCAAACACCAATATCAGAAATCAAAAGTTCATAGGACTGTCAGCGTTCACTTTTTCTGTAGGAGAATACTGAGTCTTAGGACCCAAAAAAAAACCTCACTCAAGCACATATGATACAGAGGCCAGCATGGAGTTAGGAAGCCAACCTTGCTGTGGTAAGAGCGAGCAAGATTGTAATAAGAATGTGCCTTTGTTGGGCCATGCACAGTGACAGAAAGTGCCGTCTCAGTTAACTGCTCAACAAGGAAATGTTGACCAGTGAAAAAGAAATGATTAGCAAGATAATTCAGTGACATGGCACAGAAGGGATAAATCTCAAAAGCTTGCTGCATCTTTTCCATCCCGCGCCGAATACCAACAGCTGCAAAAATTTGAGAAGAGATATGAGGTGAGATTTGCACAATGTATGGCAGAAACAGAGCTGAAATATCACAAAGTCCATATTTCAGATTTTCACGATAAACAAACAACTTGCGCGTCCAGAAAGCTAACCATCATTAGTTTGCAAATCTGAAATTCCAAGTGCAACGAGTGCTTCAACATTATCTGGGTCTAACTGCATTTCGAGATGTCATAACACCAACTTTAACAACACTACGTCAACAAAAGACACAGCTTTAGGTGTAATCAGCTTCATTGATTCTACAAGTTCAATAATCACTTGCCTGTAGAACACGGTGAAATACTTGCTTTGCCTTCTCAAAATGACCCAATTTATAATGGCAAAGAGCTATCCCGACTCTTACACAGGGAGCCCATGGATAGACTTGCAATGCTCTCTATGGAAAGAACAAATAAAAAACAAGTCAGAAAAGTAAGTTCTAGAATTTAGCAGAAACATCTTGCTTAAAATGGATCAGAGGAAAACGGTACCTTGTATAACTCAAGTGCTTCAGAATATCGACCACGGCTAAAGTGAACACAAGCCTGAATGCATAGAATTGTGTTATAAGAATGAGACTTCAATAACGAAGGCAACCAATGAGCATTGCAACATAGTGTATGCATTCACATCCATACTGAGATGTAAGGTGAATATGACCTGAAAATTTCTGTAGAGACTTAATTCGAATTACAAAGCCTAAGATTCTCTTCAATGGATACTGCTATGTAAATTTAGAAGATGTATGGATCAGGGGAGTAAAATGACTCCATTATTACTTTTTATTATTTCATTTAGGGTGATGAAACTGATTCAATTTAAAGTACATCCTATGCTTGGGATGATACAGCAATTTTCCAATCACCAAGGATACCAGACAGATAGTATATCATGAGCAGTCCTAAACATGCTAGCTATTAAGCTCAAGTACCTGACCAAGAAGAGCAGGAACATTATCACGATATCCATCTAACACAATCTTGAATGCATTAAATGCCTGTTCAACATCTCCCTTGGCCAGTAAAAGCTGACCTATACCAAGTCAGAACACCAAGCACAAATGCCAATGAATAATCAGTTGAGAAGAACATATATAAGCATGGAGCAATGCCAAAGGCAGCAATGCTAAATCATCAGAAAGTACAAAATAAGATTTAAAAAAGGCAGAAGCTCTGCATTTATCATTAAATCAGCCAAGAAACTGCTTCACTTGCAAACTTGTGATTTCTTATTAAAATGTAAGCATCATTCACATCGCTGTACGAATGATGATTTTCCTACCCGACGTAGGACCATAAGGTATTCCAGATCAGTTTGCATGGCATCCCATAACTTTAATTTGCCTTTTAAACTCTTTTGTTTAACAATGAGACAAATTAAGGTAGTTCTTTAAGATAATTTGTTCAATGGTAAGCTTAATCATTCACTTACCAATAGCATTTTAGGCGATGAGAGAAGATATGTCAAGAATATTAACCCATGATACCATACACACCAGTCTAAATGCCTAAAAGTGTATGTCAAATAATAAAATTAATACCCACTTGAAGAGTTGAAGTTAATCTTTTGTTAGGCAGCAAAGTGAATATTTAGGAGAAAAAAGCTACTGTATCAGAGAAACTAAGGCCAATGCTAAAAACAGCGGGAGCTACACCACATATCACATTTTTGGAGCCAGAAAGACTCTAAGCAGCACCAGATAATCTATAAAAGCATATACGTTTTACCTTTTCCAATCCAGGTCGACGGTTCGTGCATGTCAATCCTCGATGCCTTATTATAATACTTTGTGGCCTGTATAAAATAGTCTTCCTTTTCCCTTTGTTTAGTCTCAATTTTCCCAAGGTAGCTGTAATATGCACCTAAAGCATTTAGTATTGCGATTCTCTCGTATCTGACCTCCGCATAATATTCATCAATTTCTGCAAATATTTGAGACTTAGTCATTAGTGGAATTACTTAATCAAACACATAATGGCAATCATTTTGATCAAAACAAAAACAGTTTTTCTTCATCAAAAGGAAAAGAAAAGTTTCCATATCATAGATATTCTTTACCAGGACTAGACCCCTCTTCCAATATTTGTCTAAATTGTTCAATCTTTCCTTGTTTGAAGTATTCCCTCTGCATCCAGACAATCAACATAAAATTTAGAAAGGATATAAATTAATTAATATCTCATCACAATTAAAAAAAAAAAAAAACATCATTGACAGAGACAACAACAATAATAAGCCTTCATCAACTATGTGGGGTCAGCTATGAGGATCATGTCTCACCACCATGTTTTGAAATGTGATTTCACATTGATATTTTAGAGTTAAAATTTCTATAGCTTCTTTCTAAATCTTTTAGGTGTTTTCTCTTCTTTTTTTTTTTTAACTAGTGCTAATAATATTCTAGGTGTATAACAATCTGAAGGTTTCCTATGCACACTCCAGAACATCTTATGCGATCTACATCATTTTTACATCAATAAGGGATACCACATTCTATTTCTTTCATCTTCATTACTTAGTATATCCATTCTAGTGTATCCACACATCCAACTTAATATTCTCATCTCCAATATCCTTATTTCTATTCATGTCTATTCTCAATATTCATGCAATACAGCACCCTCTTATAGCTTTTTCATAGAAAAGTTCCTTTCACATTGGTGGTTCTTTATGAGCACAAGTATAGACAATGAGTTCCTCCACTTATTCCAATTTGCTTGAATCCTAGCTGCAAAATCATTGTTAATTCTCCTAGAATTTAATTAATGCCTATGTATTTACATTTCTCCTATTGCTACGTCTTTGGTCAGCAGAATGAATCTTTAGCTCTAGACTTATAGTCATGATAAACCTCGAAATTTTAATGCCTCTCTCCAAGCTTCTAAATGGCACATACTCCTCTCACCTCATCTACTAAAATGCATTGTCTGCAAATAATATGCATTACCATTAATGCAATGAAGTGTGTACCTAAGTTGACCCTAGTGCAGATTATAGCATTCAAAAAAAAGTGAGGTCCGTAGTATTTTGTTACATCTTTATCCATATCTCTACAACTCCTACATTAACTCCTTTTTCCAGTACTTACCACAAAACATTATAATGTTCACATATTTTTTCTAATCAAATATTAGCACCCTTTTAATACCTCAGATGTCTATTTCACCAAACAAACTAGAGCAATACGTGACTAAACCAAAATCTCCACCGTACTTCAATACAACTAAACCCTCCTCATAAACCAGCTTTAGTTACAACAAATAACCCACACATCTCACGTGTCATAAAATCACCCCCAGACAGCCACATTCAAACACACGGCCCGCAAGCACAAATCCCAACCCTAGAAAATCGAACTTCTCCCATCCAATCATACCGAATTCTTCCTCAAACAAGCAAGTCCTCACATTGCAATTTGTCTTCCACAACAAATTCAGGGAAAAACAAACCCATAAAACATACCGCAATTATGAGCCATAGATCGAGCGGAGCTTGCTCGGCCTTCAGAATGTCGAGAATGTCCGTGGCGTCGCGCGGCAGCTGATCAAGCGCCACCCTCACCTCCTCCTCCGAATTCTGCACTGGTATATACACGCAAGTCATAACTTCTAAATATCAATTTCTCAATACCCTCTCTCAGCTGGCTCGACAGCGACGGCGTCTCAATATGCTGAAATTGAGATCGGAATACGGTGGCGGTGGTAGCCCTATTCGAATTTGTGGGAGCTGAATAGAGTAAAAAACCGGTGTCGGAAATCTGTTGTCGGCGTATTTATATGGAAAGC